>JAKGGE010002339.1:0-235971 GCA_023748175.1 Hoolock leuconedys | reverse complement strand
ATCGGGGTGGTGACTCCTAGAAGCTTCATCATCGGTGTGGGGATTCCAAGAAGTTTCAGCATCGGGGTGGTGACCCCAGAAGCTTCATCATTGGGGTGGTGACCCCAGAAGCTTCATCATCGGGATGGTGACCCCAGAAGCTTCATCATTGGGGTGGTGTCTCCCAGAAGCTTCAACATCGGGGGTGGTGACTCCTGCAGAATTTCATCATCATCGGGTGGTGACTCCTAGAAGCTTCATCATGGTGGTGATTCCCAGAAACTTCATGATCATTGGGGTGGTGTATACCAGCAGCTTCATCATTGGGGTGGTGATTACCTGAAGATTCATCATCAGGGTGGTGATCATCGGGATGGTGACTCCCAGAAGCTTCAACATCGAGGTGGTGACTCCCAGAATCTTCATCATCATCATGGTGGTGACCCCAGAAGCTTCATCATCGGGTGGTGATTCCCAGAAGCTTCATCATCATCAGGGTGGTGACTCCCAGAAGCTTCATCATCATCGGGATGGTGACCCCAGAAGTTTCATCATCAGGGTGGTGACTCCCAGAAGCTTCCATCATCATCGGGTGATGATTCCAAGAAGTTTCATCATCATCTGGGTGCTGACTCCCAGAGGCTTCATCATCATCGGGATGGTGACTCCCAGAATCTTCTTCATCGGGATGGTGACTCCTAGAAGCTTCATCATCGGGAAGGTGATTCCCAGAAGCTTCATCATCGGCGTGGGGATTCGCAGAAGCCTCATAATCGTGGTGGTGATTCCCAGAAGCTTCATCATCGGCGTGGGGATTCGCAGAAGCCTCATAATCGTGGTAGTGCCTCCCAGAAGCTTCATCATCATCAGGTGGTTACTAGCAGAAGCTTCATCATCGGGATGTTGATTCCCAGAAGCTTCATCATTGGGTGGTGACTCCCAGAAGTTTCATCATCATTGGGTGGTGATTCCCAGAAGCTTCATCATCAGGGTGGTGACTCCCAGAATCTTCATCATCATCAGGGTGGTGACTCCCAGAAGCTTCATCATCGGGGTGGTGACCCCAGAAGCTTCATCATCAGGGTGGTGACTCCAGAAGCTTCATCATCATCGGTTGGGGTGGTGTCTCCCAGAAGCTTCCATCATCATCGTGGTGGTGACCCCAGAATCTTCATCATCAGGTGGTGATTCCCAGAAGCTTCATCATCAGGGTGGTGATTCCCAGAAGTTTCATCATCAGGGTGGTGAATCCCAGAATTTCATCATCATTGGGGTGGTGATTCCAGAGGCTTCATCATCGGGTTCGTGATTCCCAGAAGCTTCATCATCCGGGTGGTGAATCCCAGAAACTTTATCATGTGGTGGTGAGTCTCAGAAGCTTCATCATCAGGGTGGTGACCCCAGAAGCTTCATCATCGGGATGGTTACTCCCAGAATCTTCGTCATCATCGGTGGTTACTCCAACAAGCTTCATCATCGGAGTGGTGACTCCAGAGCTTCATCATCAGGGTGGTGACTCCCCGAATCTTCATCATCAGGGTGGTTACTCCCAGAAACTTCATCATCAGTGTTTTGAATCCCAGAAGCTTCCATCATCATCAGGGTGGTGAATCCCAGAAGTTTCATCATCATCAGGGTGGAGACTCCCAGAAGTTTCATCATCAGGGTGGTGATTCCAGAAACTTCATCATCGTGTGGTGACTCCAGAAGCTTCATCATCGGGTGGTGACCCCAGAAGTTTCATCATTGGGGTGGTGACTCCTGTAGCTTCATCATCGGGTGGTGACCCCAGAAGCTTCATCATAGTGGTGTTGACTCCCAGAAACTTCATCATCATCTGGGTGTATAGTCCCAGAATCTTCATCATCATCTGGGTGGTGACTCCCAGAATCTTCATCATCATCGGGATGGTGATTCCCAGAAGTTTCATCATGGGGTGGTGACTCACAGAAGCTTCATCATCATCGGGTGGTGACTCCAGAAGATTCATCATCATCGGGAGTGGTGACTCCCAGAAGATTCATCATGATCAGGGTGGTGACTCCCAGAGCTTCATCATCGGATGGTGACTCCCAGAATCTTCATCATCATGGGGTGGTGACTCCCAGAATCTTCATCATCGTGGTGGTGAATCCCAGAAGTTTCATCATCATCGGGGTGGTGACTCCCAGAAGCTTCATCATCGGGGTGGTGATTCCCAGAATCTTCATCATCATCATGGTGGTGACCCCAGAAGTTTCATCATCATTGGGGTGGTGATTCCCAGGAACTTCATCATCATCGGGGTGGTGAATCCCAGAATCTTCATCATCGGATGGTGACTCCCAGAGCTTCATCATCATTGGGGTGGTGACCCAGAAGCTTCATCATCAGGGTGGTGACTCCCAGAATTTCATCATCGGGTGGTGACTCCCAGAAACTTCATCATCGTGGGGTGGTGACCCTGTAGCTTCATCATCATCAGGGTGGTGTCTACCATGAGAATCTTCATCATGGGGTTGGTGACTCCCAGAAGCATCATCATCGGGGAGGTGACTCCCAGAAGTTTCATCATCAGGGTTATGACTCCCAGAAGCTTCATCATATTTGGGGTGGTGACTCCCAGAAGCTTCATCATCTTTGAGGTGGAGACTCCCAGAAGCTTCATCATCATCAGGGTGGTGACTCCCCAGAAGCTTCATCAATGGGGTGGTGACTCACAGAAGCTTCATTCATCATGGTGGTGAATCCCAGAAGCTTCATCATCGGGTTGTGGACTCCCGGAAGCTCCATCATCATCTTGTTAGTGACTCCCAGAAGCTTCATCATCAGGGTGGTGACTCCCAGAAGCTTCCATCATCATCAGGGTGGTGGACTCCAGGAAGCTCCATCATCATCTTGGTAGTGACTCCCAGAAGCTTCATCATCGGTGTGGTGACTCCCAGAAGCTTTCATCATTGGGGTGGTGACCCTGTAGCTTCATCATCGGGATGGTGACTCCCAGAAGCTTTATCATTGGGATTTTGACTCCCAGAAGCTTCATCATCATAGGGTTGGTGTTTCCCAGAAGCTTCATCATCGTTGTGTTGACTCCCAGAAGCTTCAGCATTATCTTCGGGTTGGTGACTCCCAGAAACATCATCATCATCGCGGAGGTGACTCCCAGAAGCTTCTCATCAGGGTGACTTCCAGAAGCTTCATCATCATGGGGGTGGTGACTCCCAGAAGCTTTATTATCATCAGGGTGGTGATTCCCATAAACTTCATGATCATCAGGGTGGTGACTCCCAGAAATTTTGTCATCAGAGTGGTGACTCACACAACCATCAGCATTGGGGTGACTCCCAGAAGCTTCATCGTCGAGATGGTGACTCCCAGAAACCTCATCATCAGGGTGGTGACTCCCAGAAGCTTCATCATCAGGGTGTGACTCCCAGAAGATTCATCATCATCAGGGTGGTGACTCTCAGAAGCTTCATCATCATTCGGGTGGTGATTCCCAGAAACTTCATCATCATCAGGGTGGTGACCCCAGAAGCTTCATCATCATCGTGGTGACTCCCAGAATTCTCATCATTGTGGATGGTGAATCCCAGAAACTTCAGCATGCGGATGGTGACACCGAGAAGCTTCTTCATCATTGAGGTGGTGACTCCCAGAAGCTTCTTCATCATCATCGGGTGGTGACCCCAGAAGCTTCATCACAGAAGTTTCATCATCATCGGGGTGGTGACTCCCAGAAGTTTCATCATGATCAGGGTGGTGATTCCCAGAATCTTCATCATCGGGTGGTGACTCCCAGAAGTTTCATCATCGGGTTGGTAATTCCCAGAATCTTCATCATCAGGGTGTTGACTCACAGAAGCTTCTTCATCATTGGGGTGGTGACTCCCTGAAGCTTCATCATCTTTGGGGTGGTGATTCCCAGAAGCTTCATCATCATTGTGGTGACTCCCAGAAGCTTCATCATCATTGGGGTGGTGACTCCCAGAAGTATCATCAGCGGTGTGGTGCTTCCCAAAATCTCCATCATCGGGGTGGTGACTACCAGAAGTTACCTCATTGTGGTGGTGATTCCCAGAATCTTCATCATGGGTGGTGACACCCAGAAACTTCATAATAACGGTGGTGAATCCCAGAAGTTTCATCATTGGGGTGGTGAATCCCAGAAGCTTCATCATCGGGGTGGTGACTCCCAGAAGCTTCATCATGGGGTGGTGAATCCCAGAATCTTCATCATCGGGGTGGTGACCCCAGAAGCTTCATCATTGGGGTGGTGAATCCCAGAGCTTCATCATCATCGGGGTGGTGACTCCCATAACTTCATCATCATCGCGGTGATGACTCCCAGAAGCTTCTTCATCATCAGGGGTAGTGAGTCCCAGAAGCTTCATTATCATCTGGGTGGTGTCTCCCAGAAGCTTCATCTTCACAGTGCTGTCACCCAGAAGCTTCTTCATCATCAGGGTGGTGACTCTAGAAGCTTCATCATCATCAGGGTGGTGACTCCCAGAAGGTTCTTCATCATCGGGGTGGTGACTCCCAGAAGCTTCATCATCGTGTTGGTGACTCCCAGAAGCTTCTTCATCATCAGGGTGGTGACTCCCATTAGCTTCATCATCAGGGTGGTGACTCCCAGAATCTTCATCATCATTGGTGGTGACTCCCAGAAGCCTCATCATCGTGTGGTGACTCCCAAGAGCTTCGTCATCGTGTTGGTGATTCCCAGAATCTTCATCATCAGGGTGGTGACTCCCAGAAGCTTCATCATTCGGGTGGTGACTCCCAGAAGCTTCATCATCGGGTGGTGACTCCAGAAGTTTCATCATCGGTGTGGTGAATCCCAGAAGCTTCATCATCATCACGGTGGTGACTCCCAGAAGCTTCATATTGGGGTGGTGATTCCAGAAGCTTCATCATCGGGTTGGTGACTCCCAGAGTCTTCATCTTCAGTGGTGGTGACTCCTGCAGCTTCATCATCGGGATGGTGACTCCCAGAAGCTTCATCATCATCGGGGTGGTGACTCCCAGAAGCCTCATCATCGGGGCCGTGACTCCCAGAAGGTTCATCCTCATCTGGAATGTGACTCCCAGAAGCTTCGTCATCGAGGTGGTGACTCCCAAAGCTTCATCATCATCATGGTGGTGATTCCCAGAAGTTTCATCATCGGGGTGGTGACTCCCAGAAGCTTCATCATCATCGGGGTGGTGACTCCCAGAAGCTTCATCATCATCGGGGTGGTGACTCCCAGAAGTTCATCATCATGGGTGGTGATTCCAGAAGCTTCATCATCAGGGTGGTGACTCCCAGAAGTTTCATCATCGTGGTGGTGACTCCCAGAGGCTTCATCATCTCGGTGGTGACTCCCAGAGCTTCTTCATCATCGGGTTGGTGCCTCCCAGAAGCTTCATCATTGGGATCGTGAATCCCAGAAGCTTCATCATCGGGTAGTGGCTCTCAGAAGCTTCATCATCATCGTGGTGGTGACTCCCAGAAGCTTCACCATCGAGGTGGTGATTCCATAGAAGCTTCATCATCTTTTGACTCCCAGAAGCTTCATCATCGTGGTGGTGACTCCCAGAATCTTCATCATCATTGCGTTGGAGACTCCCAGAATTTTCATCATCATTGGGGTGGTGAATCCTAGAAATTTCATCATCATCAGGTTGGTGACTCCCAGAAGTTTCATCATCATCAGGGTGGTGATTCCCAGAAGCTTCATCATTGGGGTGGTGAATCCCAGAAGCTTCATCATCGGGGTGGTGACTCCCAGAAACATCATCATCTGAGTGGTGATTCTCAGAATATTCCTCATCAGGGTGGTGACTCCCAGAAGCTTCATCATCATTGTGGTGACTCCCAGAAGCTTTATCATCATCACGGTCATGACTCCCAGAAGCTTCTTCATCATCGGGATGGTGACTAACAGCAGCTTCATCTTCGGGGTGGTGACTCCCAGAGGATCTTCATCATCATCGGGGTGGTGACTCCCAGAGGATTCATCATCATCAAGGTTGGTGGCTCCCAGAAATATCATCAGCGGGTTGGTGCTTCACAAAATATTCATCATCACAGTGATGACTCCCAGAAGCTTCATCATTGGGATGGTGACTTCCAGAAACTTCATCATCAGGTTGGTGATTCTCAGAAGTTTCTTCATCATCATTGTGGTGACTCCCAGAAACTTCATCATCGGTGGTGACTCCCAGAAGCTTCACATCGTGGTGGTGATTCATAGAAAGTTCATCATCCAGGTGGTGAGTCCGAGAAGCTTCATCATCGGTATTTTGATTCCCAAAATCATCATCATCGGGTTGGTGACTCCCAGAAGCTTCATCATTAGGTGGTGTTCACTCCCAAATGATTCATCATTGGGATGGTGACTCCCAGAAGCTTCATCATCATCAGGGTGGTGACCCCAGAAGCTTCATCATCATCGGGGTGGTGACTCCCAGAAGTTTCATCATCGGGGTGGTGACTCCCAGAAACTTCATCATCGGTGTTTGGACTCCCAGAAGCTTCATCATCATCGGGGTGGTGACTCCCAGAAGCTTCATCATCATCGGTGTGGTGACTCCCAGAAGCTTCATCATCATCGTGGTGGTGACACCCAGAAGTTCATCATCAGGGTGGTGATTCCCAGAATCTTCATCATCATTGTGGTGACTCCCAGAAGCTTCATCATCGGGTGGTGACTCCCAGAGTTTCATCATCATCGGGGTGGTGACTCCTAGAAGCTTCATCATCGGTTGCTGACTCCCTGAAGCCTCATCATCGGGGTGGTGAATCCCTGAAGCTTCATCATCATCAGGTGGTGACTCCCAAACTTCATCATCATCAGGTGGTGACTCCCAGAGCTTCATCATCGGGGTGGTGACTCCCAGAAGCTCTCATCATCAGGGTGGTGACTCCCAGAAGCTTCATCATCGGGGTGGTGACTCCCAGAGCTTCATCATCATCGGGGTGGTGACTCCCAGAAGCTTCATCATCATTGGGGTGGTGACTCCAGAAGCTTCATCATCGCGGGGTGGTGACTCCAGAAGCTTCATCATCATTGGGGTGGTGACTCCCAGAATCTTCATCATCATTGCGTTGGAGACTCCCAGAATTTTCATCATCATCAGGTTGTTGACTCCCAGAAGCTTCATCATCATCAGGTGGTGACTCCCAGAAGCTTCATCATTGGGTTGGTGACTCCCAGAAGCTTTGTCATTGGGGTGGTGACTTCCTGAGGATTCATCATCGGGTGGTGACTCCCAGAAGTTTCATCATCATCGGGGTGGTGACTCCCAGAAGTTCATCATCATCAGGGTGGTGATTCCCAGAAGCTTCATCATCGGGGTGGTGACTCCCAGAAGCTTCATCATCGTTGTGGTGACTCCCAGAAGCTTCATCATCGGGGTGGTGAATCCCAGAAGCTTCATCATCAGGTTGGTGACTCCCAGAAGCTTCATCATCGGGGTGGTGACTCCCAGAAGTTTCATCATCGGGGTGGTGATTCCCAGAAGCTTCATCATCATCGGGGTGGTGACTCCCAGAAGCTTCATCATTGGGGTGGTGACTCCCAGAAGCTTCATCATTGGGGTGGTGACTCCCAGAAGTTTCATCATTGGGGTGGTGACTCCCAGAAACTTCATCATCGGGTTGGTGACTCCCAGAAACTTCATCATCGGGTGGTGACTCTCAGAAGCTTCATCATTGGGGTGGTGACTCCAGAAGCTTCATCATCTTGGGGTGGTGACTCCCGGAAGCTTCATCATTGGGGTGCTGAATCCCAGAAGCTTCATCATCATCGGGGTGGTGACCCCAGAAGCTTCCATCATCATCAGGGTGGTGACTCCAGAAGCTTCATCATCAGGTGGTGACTCCCAGAAGTTTCATCATTGTGGTGGTGACTCCAGAGGCTTCATCATCATTGGGGTGGTGATTCCAGAAGCTTCATCATCATCAGGTTGGTGACTTCCATCAGCTTCATCATCAGGGTGGTGACTCCCAGAAGCTTCATCATCATCGTGTGGTGACTCCCAGAAGCTTCATAGTCGGGTTGGTGACTCCCAGGAACTTCATCATCAGGGTGGTGACTCCCAAACTTCATCATCGGGTGGTGACTCCAGAAGCTTCATCATCATCAGGGTGGTGACTCCCAAACTTTATCATCATCAGGGTGGTGAATCTCAGAAAATTCATCATCATTGTGGTGGTGAATACCAGCAGCTCATCATCATCCGGGTGGTGACTCCCAGAAGCTTCATCATCATCGGGTTGGTGACTCCCAAAAGTTTCATCATCAGGTGGTGACTCCCAGAAGTTTCATCATCAGGTGGTGACTCCCAAACTTCATCATCATCAGGTGGTGACCCCAGAAGCTTCCATCATCATTGGGATGGTGACTCCCAGAATCTTCATCATCATCGGGTTGGTGACTCCCAGAAGATTCATCATCATCGGGTTGGTGACTCCCAGAAGCTTCATCATCATCGGGGTGGTGACTCCCAGAAGCTTCATCATCGGGGTGGTGACTCCCAGAAACTTCATCATCATCAGGTGGTGACTCCCAGAAGCTTCCATCATCATCAGGGTGTTGACTCCCAGAATCTTCATCATCGGTGTTTGGACTCCCAAACTTCATCATCGGGTTGGTGACTCCCAGAAGCTTCCATCATCATCGGGTTGGTGACTCCCAGAGCTTCATCATCATCGTGGTGGTGACTCCCAGAAGTTTCATCATCAGGGTGGTGACACCCAGAAGCTTCATCATATCGAGGTGGTGACTCCCAGAGGCTTCATCATCATCGGGGTGGTGACTCCTGAAGCTTCATCATCATTGGGGTGGTGACTCCAGAATCTTCATCATCATCGGGATGGTGACTCCCGGAAGCTTCATCATCATCGGGGTGGTGACTCCAGAAGCTTCATCATTGGGATGGTGACTCCCAGAATCTTCATCATCAGGGTGGTGACTCCCAGAAGATTCATCATCATCATGGTGGTGACTTCTAGAAGCTTTGTCATAGGGGTGGTGACTCCATGAAGCTTCATCATAATCGGGATTGTGACTCCCAGAAGCTTAATCATCTCGGGTTGGTGACACCCTGAAGCTTCATCATCATCGGGTTGTTGACTCCCAGAATCTTCATCATCGGGGTGGTGACTCCCAGAAGCTTTATCTTCGGAATGGTGACTCCCAGAAGGTTCATCATCATCGTGGTGGTGACTCCCAGAAGCTTCATCATCGTGGTGGTGACTCCCAGAAGCTTCATCATCGGGGTGGTGACTCCCAGAATCTTCATCATCAGGGTGGTGAATCCCAGAAGCTTCATCATCGGGGTGGTGAATCCCAGAAGCTTCATCATCGGGGTGGTGACTCCCAGAAGTTTCATCATTTGGGTGGTGTCTCCCAGAAGCTTCTCATCATCATGGTGGTGACTCCCAGAAACTTCATCATCATCAGGCTGGTGACTCCCAGAAGATTCATCATCATCGGGGTGGTGACTCCCAGAAGCTTCATCATCATTGTGGTGACTGCCAGAAGCTTCCTCATTGGGGTGGTGACTCTCAGAAGCTTCATCATCAGGGTGGTGACTCTCAGAACTCATCATCATCGGGGTGGTGATTCCCAGAAGCTTCATCATCGGGTGGTGACTCCCAGAAGCTTCATCATTGGGGTGGTGACTCCCAGAAGCTTCATCATCATTAGTGGTGACTCCCAGAACTTCTCATCATCAGGTGGTGTCTCCCAGAAGCTTCATCATCATCGTGGTGGTGACTCCCAGAAGATTCATCATCATCAGGATGGTGACTCCCAGAAGTTTCATCATCATCGGGGTGGTGATTCTCAGAAGTTTCATCATCAGGTGGTGACTCCCAGAAGCTTCATCATCATCATGGTGGTGACTCCCAGAGGCTTCATCATCATCAGGTGGTGACTCCCAGAATCTTCATCATCGGGTGGTGAATCCCAGAAACTTCATCATCAGGGTGGTGATTCTCAGAAACTTCATCATCAGGGTGGTGACCCCAGAAGCTTCATCATCATCATGGTGGTGACTCCCAGGAAGCTTCATCATCAGGTGGTGACTCCCAGAAGTTTCATCATCATCGGGTTGGTGACTCCCAGAAGCTTCATCATTGGGGTGGTGATTCCCAGAAGCTTCATAATCGGGTTGCTGGCTCCCAGAAGCTTCATCATCTGGGTGGTGACTCCCAGAAGCCTCATCATCAGTGTGGTGACTCCCAGAAACTTCATCATCATCTGGATGGTGACTCCCAGTCATCATTGGGTGGGACCCCCAGAAGCTTCATCATCATCAGGAGGTTGACTCCCAGAAGCTTCATCAATGGGGTGGGGACTCCCAGAAACTTCATCGTCATTGTGATGACTCCCAGAAGTTCATCATCGGGGTGGTGACTCCCAGAGGCTTCATCATCATTGGGTGGTGACTCCCAGAAGCTTCATCATCGGGTGGTGACTCCCAGAAGCTTCATCATCTGGGTGGTGACTCCCAGAAGTTTCATCGTCACCAGGGTGGTGACTCCCAGAAGCTTCATCATCATTGGGGTGGTGACTCCCAGAGCTTCATCATCATTGGGGTGGTGACTCCCAGAAGCTTCATCATCGGGTGGTGTCTCCCAGAAACTTCATCATCATCAGGGTGGTGACTCCCAGAAGCTTCATCATCATTGGGATGGTGACTCCCAGAGGCTTCATCATTGGGGTGGTGAATCCCAGAAGCTTCATCATCGGTTGGTGACTCTCAGAAACTTCATCATCAGGGTGGTGAATGACTCCCAGAAGCTTCATCATCAGGGTGGTGACTCCCATAATTTTCATCATCAGGTTGGTGACTCCCAGAAGCTTCATCATCGGGTGGTGACTCCCAGAAGTTTCATCATCATCGGGATGGTGACTCCCAGAGGCTTCATCATCATGGGGTGGTGACTCCCAGAAGCTTCATCATCATCGGGGTGGTGACTCCCAGAAGCTTCATCATCCAGGGGTTGTGGTTGTGACTCTGAGAAGCTTTATCATCGGGTGTTGACTCCCAGAAGCTTCATAATCTTCGGGTTGGTGACTCCCAGAAGCTTCATCATCACCGGATTGGTGACTCCCAGAATCTTCATCATCATCAGGGTGGTGAATCCCAGAAACTTCATCATCTTCGAGGTGTTGACTCCCAGGAGCTTCATCATCATCGGGGTGGTGATGCCCAGAAGCTTCATCATCATCAGGGTGGTGATTCCAGAAGCTTCATCATCTTTGGGGTGGTGACTCCCAGAATCTTCATCATCATCATGGTGGTGACTCCCAGAAGTTTCATCATCATCAGGTGGTGACTCCCAGAAGCTTCATCGTCATCATTGGGGTGGTGACTCCCATTAGCTTCATCATCATGGTGGTGACTCCAGAGCTTCATCATCGGGGTGGTGACTCCCCGAAGCTTCATCATCACAGGGGTGGTGACTCCCAGAAGCTTCATCATCAGGGTGTTGATTCCCAGAAGTTTCATCATCATCGAGGTGGTGACTCCCAGGAAGCTTCATCATCAGGTGGTGACTCCAGAGCTTCATCCTTGGGGTGGTGACTCACAGATAAGCTTCTTCATCATCAGGGTGGTGACTCCCAGAAGCTTCATCATCATCAGGTGGTGACTCCCAGAAGCTTCATCTTCAGGTTGGTGACTCCCAGAAGCTTCATCATCATCATGGTGGTGACTCCAGAAGCTTCATCATCATCGGGATGGTGACTCCCAGAAGCTTCATCATCATCAGGTGGTGACTCCCAGAAGCTTCATCATCATCGGGATGGTGACTCCCAGAGCTTCATCATCGGGTGGTGACTCCCAAACTTCATCATCGGGTTGGTGACTCCCAGAAGTTTCATCATCAGGGTGGTGATTCACAAAATCTTCTTCATTGGGTGGTGACTCAGAGAAGCTTCATCATCTGGTTGCTGCCTCACAGAAGCTTCTCATAATCGGGTTGCTGGCTCCCAGAAGCTTCATCATCGGGGTGGTGATTCCCAGAATCTTCATCATCATTGGGTGGTGACTCCCAGGGGCTTCATCATCGGGATGGTGACTCCCAGAGCTTCATCATCTCATCGGGATGGTGACTCCCAGAAGCTTCATCATCATCAGGTGGTGACTCCCAGAAGCTTCATCACCAGGGTGGTGACTCCCAGAAGCTTCATCATCATCGGGGTGGTTATTCCCAGAAGCTTCATCATCTGGGTGTGATTCCCAGAAGCTTCATCATCATCGTGGTGGTGACTCCCAGAAGCTTCATCATCATCAGGTTGGTGACTCCAGAAGCTTCATCATCGGGTTGGTGACTCCCAGAATCTCCATCATCGTAGTGGTCTCTCCCAGAAGCTTCATCATCATCGGGGTGGTGACTGTCAGAAGCTTCATCATCATTGGGGTGATGACTCCCAGAGGGTTTGTCGTCATCGGGGTGGGTGACTCCCAATAACTTCATCATCATGTGTGAGTCCCAGAAGCTTCATCATCATCATGGTGGTGACCTCAGAAGCTTCATCATCATTGGCGTGGTGAATCACAGAAGCTTCATCATCAGGGTGGTTACTCCCGGAAGCTTCATCATCATCAGGTGGTGACTCCCAAACTTCATCATCGGGGTGGTGACTCCCAGAAGCTTCATCATTGGGATGGTGACTCCCTGAAGCTTCATCTTCATCGTGGTGGTGACTCCCAGAAGCTTCATCATCATTGGGGTCGTGACTCCCAGAAGCTTCATCATCATCGGATGGTGACTCCCAGAAGCTTCATCATCATTGGGTGGTGACTCTCAGAAGCTTCATCATCTTCGGTGAGGTGACTCCCAGAAGCTTCATCATCATCAGGGTGGTGACTCCCAGATACTACAGAAAGAGAATTTACAAACTGCTGTATCAAAAGAAATGTTCAACTCTGGGAGATGAATTCACACATCACAAAGTAGTTTCTCAAAATCCTTCTGTCTTGTTTTTATGTGAAGTTATTTCCTTTTCCACTTTAGGCCTAAAAGCACTCCAAATGTCCACTTGTAGATTCTACAAAAAGAGTGTTTCTAAAGTGCTCAATCCAAAGAAATGTTCAACTCTGTTAAATGAATGCACACATCACAAAGAAGTTTCTCAGAATTCTTCTGTCTAGTTTTTAAGTGAAGATAATTCCTTTTCCACCATAGGCCTCAAAGTGCTCAAAATTTCCCCTTTCAGATTCTATTAAAAGAGATTTTCAAAACAGCTGAATGAAAAGATAGGTTTAATTCTGTGAGATAAATGCACACATCCTGAAGAAGTTTCTCAGAATGCTTCTGTCTAGTTTTTATGTGTAGATATTTCCTTTTCTACCATAGGTCCCAAAGCATTCCAAATGTCCACTTGTGGATTCTAAAAAAAAGAGTATTTCCAAACTGCTCAATCAAAAGGAATGTTCAACTCTGGGAGATGAATGCACACATCACAAAGTAGTTTCTCAGAATGCTTCTGTCTAGTTTTTATGTGAGGATATTTCCTTTTCCATCATAGGCCTCTAAGCTCTGCAAATGTGCACTTGCAGATTCTCAAAAGAGTGTTTCAAACTGCTCAATCAAAGAAACTTCAATCTGGAGATGAATGCACTCATCACAAAGAAGTTTCTCTGAATGCTTCTGTCTAGTTTTTTATTAAGTTATTTCCTTTTCCACCGTAGGCCTAAAAGAACTCCAAATGTCCACTGTAGATTCCACAAAAAGAGAGTTTCCAAACTACTCAATGAAAGGATATGTTTACCTCTGTGAGATGAATGCACACATCAAAAGTGTTTCAAAACTGCTCAATCAAAAGAAACGTTTAACTCTGTGAGATGAAGCACACATCAAAAAGAAGTTTCTCAGAATTCTTCTGTCTAGTTTTTATGTGAAGATATTTCCTTTTCCACCATAGGCCTCTAAGGATTCCAAATGTCCACTTGCAGATTCTACAATAGAGAGTTTCAAATCTGCCCAATAAAATAAATGTTTAACTCTGTGAGATGAATGCACACATCACAAAGAAGTTTCTCAGATTGCTTCTGTCTAGATTTTATGTGAAGATATTTCCTTTTCTACCATAGGCCACAAAGCACTCCAAATGTCCACTGGCAGATTCTAAAAAAAGAGTATTTCAAAATGGCTCAATCAAAAGAAAAGTTCAACTCTGTGAGATAAGTGCACACATCACAAAGAAGTTTCTCAGAATTCTTCTGTCTAGTTTTTATGTGAAGATATTTCATTCCACAAGCCTCAAAGAGCTCCAAATGCCACTTGCAATTCTACACAAAGAGAATTTACAAAACTGCTCAATTAAAAGAAAGGTTCAACTCTGGGAGATGAATGCACTCATCACAAAGAAGTTTCTCAGAATGCTTCTGTCTAGTTTTTATATGAAGATATTTCCTTTTCCACCATAGGCCAAAGCACTCCAAATGTCCACTTGCAGATTCTAAAAAAGAGTTTTCAAAACTGCTCTATCAAAAGAAAGTTCAACTCTGGGATATGAATGCACACATCACAAAGTAGTTTCTCAGAATGCTTCTGTCTAGTTTTTATGTGAGGATATTTCCTTTTCCACCATAGGCCTCTAAGCTCTGCAAATGTGAACTTGCAGATTCTACAAAATGAGTGTTTCAAAACTGCTCAATCAAAAGAAAGGTTCAACTCTGAAAGATGAATGCACTCATCACAAAGAAGTTTCTCAGAATGCTTCTGTCTAGTTTTTATATGAGGACGTTTCCTTTTCCACTGTATGCCTAAAAACTCTCCACATGTCCACTTGTAGATTCTACAAAAAGAATGTTTCCAAACTGCTCAATCAAAAGGAAGGTTCAACTCTGTGAGGTGAATGCACACATCACGAAAAATATTTTCAGAATTCTTCTGTCTAGTTTTTATGTGAAGATATTTCCTTTTCCACCATAGGCCTCAAAGCACTGCAAATGTCCACTTGCAGATTCTACAATAGAGAGTCTCAAAACTGCTCAATCAAAAGAAAGGTTTAACTCCTTGAAATGAATGCACACATCACAAAGAAGTTTCTTAGATTGCTTCTGTCTAGATTTTATGTGGAGATATTTCATTTTCTACCATAGGCCTCAAAGCGCTCCAAATGTCCACTTGTAGATTCTACAAAAAGAGTGTTTCCAAACTGCTCAATCAAAAGAAATGTTCAACTCTGGGAGATGAATGCACACATCACAAAGAAGTTTCTCAGAATGCTTCTGTCTAGTTTTTATATGAAGTTATTTCCTTTTCCACCATAGGCCTCAAAGCACTCCAAATGTCCACTTGCCGATTCTACAATAGAGATTTTGAAATCTGCTCAATCAAAAGAAATGTTTAACTCTGTGAAATGAATGCATACATCAAAAGAAGTATGTCAGATTGCTTCTGTCTAGTTTTTATGTGAAGATATTTCCTTTTCCACCTAGGCCTAAAGCCTCCAAATGTCCACTTGTAGATTCTACAAAAAGATTGTTTCCCAAACTGCTCAATCAAAACAAAGGTTCAACTGTGGGAGATGAACTCACACATCACAGAGAAGTTTCTCAGAATTCTTCTGTCTAGTTTTTATGTGAACATATTTCATTTTCCACCATAGGCCTCAAAGCGCTCCAAATGTCCACTTGCAGATTCTACAAAAAGAGAATTTCAAAATCTTCTCAATCAAAAGAAATGTTCAACTCTGGGAGATGAATGCACACATCACAAAGAAGTTTGTCAAAATGCTTCTGTCTAGTTTTTATGTGAAGATATTTCCTTTTCCACCTTAGGTCTCAAAGCTCTGCAAATGTGCACTTGCAGATTCTACAAAAAGAGTGTTTCCAAACTGCTCAATCAAAAGAAGCGTTCAACTCTGTGAGGTGAATGCACTCATCACAAAGAAGTTTCTGAGAATGCTTCCATCTAGTTTTTATATGAAGATATTTCCTTTTCCACCATAGGCCTCAAAGCACTCCAAATGTCCACTTGCCGATTCTACAATAGAGATTTTGAAATCTGCTCAATCAAAAGAAATGTTCAACTCTGGCAGATGAATGCACACATCACAAAGTAGTTTCTCATAATTCTTCTGTCTAGTTTTTATATGAAGATATTTCCTTTTCCACCATAGGCCTCAAAGCGTTCCAAATGTCCACTTGCAGATTGTACAAAAAGAGTATTTCAAAACTGCTCCATTAAAAGAACGTTCAACTCTGGCAGATGAATGCACACATCACAAAGTAGTTTCTCATAATTCTTCTGTCTAATTTTTATGTGAGGATTTTTCCTTTTCCACCATAGGCCTCAAAGTTCTGCAAATGTGCACTTGCAGATTCTACAAAAAGAATGTTTCAAAACTGCTCAATCAAAACAAAGGTTCAACTGTGGGAGATGAACTCACACATCACAAAGAAGTTTCTCAGAATGCTTCCATCTAGTTTTTATATGAAGATATTTCCTTTTCCACTGTAGGCCTAAAAGTGCTCCAAATGTCCACTTGTAGATTCTACAATAGAGAGTTTCAAAACTGCTCAATCAAAAGAAAGGTTTTTTTCTTTCATAATTGAGATTTTATTGGTTGAGGATCAGTACAGACATTTCAATTTGTACACAATTCTTAACATACTCACCGAAAATCTAAAAAGTAATGTATTGTAATTCTTTTTTTAAAGTTATTCCAGTGACTTTCCAGCTTAAAATTTGGAAGCAAATTGTCCTTAAGAAGCTATCAATTACCAGTATCTTCACATGTTGATAAGCTGTTACATATGTCCCAAAAATTCACAACTGAATAGCATGTATACTTCATATTCAAATTCTTAGTCTTTCACAGCACAGTAACCAAGTGATTAGGAAAACAGGACTACCACTACCAAAGAAGTTACAGAGTACACACAATTCTGACAGGGGAGCCATGATCAATGAGTGGTTTTATTTCTTTTTTTTAACATTTTTATTTATTATTTCATTTTTTAAATATTGTTATACTTTAAGTTTTAGTGTACATGTGCACAAAGTGCAGATTTGTTACATATGTATCCTTCTGCCATGTTGGTATGCTGCACCCCTTAACTCGTCATTTAGCATTAGGTATATCTCCTGGTGCTATCCCCCCCTCCTCCCACCCCACAACAGTCCCCAGAGTGTGATGTTCCCCTTCCTGTGTCCATGTGTTCTCATTGTTCAATTCCCACCTATGAGTGAGAACATGCAGTGTTTGGTTTTTTGTCCTTGCGATAGTTTGCTGAGAATTAATGTTTCCAGCTTCATCCATGTCCCTACAAAGGACATGAACTCAACATTTTTTATGGCTGCATAGTATTCCACGGTGTATATGTGCCACATTTTCTTAATACAGTCTATCATTGTTGGACATTTGGGTTGGTTCCAACTCTTTGCTATTGTGAATAGTTCCGCAATAAACATACGTGTGCATGTGTCTTTATAGCAGCATGATTTATAGTCCTTTGTGTGTATACCCAGTAATGGGATGGCTGGGTTAAATGGTATTTCTAGTTCTAGATCCCTTAGGAATCGCCACACTGACTTCCACAATGGTTGAACTAGTTTATAGTCCCACCAACAGTGTAAAAGTGTTCCCATTTCTCCACATCCTCTCCAGCACCTGTTGTTTCCTGACTTTTTAATGATCACCATTGTATCTGGTGTGAGATGGTATCTCATTGTGGTTTTGATTTGCATTTCTCTGATGGCCAGTGATGATGAGCATTTTTGCATGTGTTTTTTGGCTGCATAAATGTCTTCTTTTGAGAAGTGTCTGTTCATGTCCTTCACCCACTTTTTGATGAGGTTATTTTTTTTTCTTGCAAATTTGTTTGAGTTCATTGTAGATTCTGGATATTACCCCTTTTTCAGATGCGTAGGTTGCAAAAATTTTCTCCCATTTTGTAGGTTGCCTGTTCACTCTGTTGGTAGCTTCTTTTGCTGTGCAGAAGCTCTTTAGTTTAATTAGATCCAATTTGTCAATTTTGGCTTTTGTTATCATTGCTTTTGGTGTTTTAGACATGAAGTCCCTTCCCATGCCTATGTCCTGAATGGTATTGCCTAGGTTTTCTTCTAGGGTTTTTATGGTTTTAGGTCTAACATGTAAGACTTTAATCCATCTTGAATTAATTTTTTTATAAGGTGTAAGGAAAGGATCCAGTTTCAGCTTCCTACATATGGCTAGCCAGTTTTCCCAGCACCATTTATTAAATAGGGAATCCTTTCCCCATTGCTTGTTTTTGTCAGGTTTGTCAAAGATCAGATAATTGTAGATATGTGGCATTATTTCTGAGGGTTCTGTTCTGTTCCATTGACCTATGTCTTTGTTTTGGTACCAGTACCATGCTGTTTTGGTTACTGTAGCCTTAAGTATAGTTTGAAGCCAGGTAGCATGATGCCTCCAGCTTTGTTCTTTTTGCTTAGGATTTACTTGGTGATGCGGGCTCTTTTTTGGTTCCATATGAACTTTAAAGTAGTTTTTTCCAGTTCTGTGAAGAAAGTCATTGGTAGCTTGATGGGGATGGCATTGAATCTATATATTACCTTGGGCAGTATGGCCATTTTCATGATATTGATTCTTCCAACCCATGAGCATGGAATGTTCTTCCATTTGTTTGTATCCTCTTTTATTTCATTGAGCAGTGGTTTGTAGTTCTCCACGAAGAGGTCCTTTGCATCCCTTGTAAGTTAAATTCCTAGGTATTTTATTCTCTTTGAAGCAATTGTGAATTTGAGTTCACTCATGATTTGGCTCTCCATTTGTCTGTTATTGGTGTACAGGAATGCTTGTGATTTTTGTACATTGATTTTGTATCCTGAGACTTTGCTGAAGTTGCTAATCAGCTTAAGGAAATTGTGGGCTGAGACAATGGGGTTTTCTAGATATACAATCATGTCATCTGCAAACAGGAACAATTTAACTTTGTATTTTCCTAATTCAGTACCCTTTATTTCCTTCTCCTGCCTGATTGCCCTGGCCAGAACTTCCAGCACTATGTTGAATAGGATTGGTGAGTGAGGGCATCCCTGTCTTGTGCCAGTTTTCGAAGGGAATGCTTCCAATTTTTGCCCATTCAGTATGATATTGGCTGTGGATTTGTCATACATAGCTCATTATTTTGAGATACGTCCCATCAATTCCTAATTTATTCAGTGTTTTTAGCAGGAAGGGTTGTTGAATTTTGATCAAAGCCTTTTCTGCATCTATTGAGATTATCAGGTGGTTTTTGTCTTTAATTCTGTTTATATGCTGGATTACATGTATTGATTTGCATATGTTGGACCAGCCTTGCATCCCAGGGATGAAGCCCACTTGATCATGGTGGATAAGCTTTTTGATGTGCTGCTGGATTCAGTTTGCCAGTATTTTACTGAGGGTTTTTTTCATCAATGTTCATCAAGGATTTTGGTCTAAAATTCTTTTTTTTCATTGTGTCTCTGCCAGGCTTTGGTATCAGGATGATGCTGGCCTCATTAAATGAGTTAGGGAGGATTCCTTCTTTTTCTATCTATTGGAATAGTTTCAGAAAGAATGGTACCAGTTCCTTCTTGTACCTCTGGTAGAATTCGGATGTGAATCCATCTGGTCCATGACTCTTTTTGGTTGGTAAGCTATTGATTTTTGCCACAATTTCAGAGCTTGTTATTGATCTATTCAGAGATTCAAATTCTTCCTGGTTTAGTCTTGGGAAGGTGTATGGGTCCAGGAATTTATCCATTTCTTCTAGATTTTCTAGTTTATTTGTGTAGAGGTGATGGTAGATTTTATTTCTGTGGGATCCTTGGTGATATCCCCTTTATCATTTTTTATTGCATCTATTTGATTCTTCTCTCTTTTCTTCTTTATTAGTCTTGCTAGCATTCGATCAATTTTGTTGATCTTTTCAAAAAATCAGCTCCTGGATTCATTAATTTTTTGAAGGGTTTTCTGTGTCTCTATTTCCTTCAGTTCTGCTGTGATTTTAGTTATTTCTAGCCTTCTGCTAGCTTTTGAATGTGTTTGCTCTCGCTTTTCTAGTTCTTTTAATTGTGATGTTAGGATGTCAATTTTGAATCTTTCCTGCTTTCTCTTGTGGGTATTTAGTGCTATAAATTTTCCTCTACACACTGCTTTGAATGTGTCCTAAAGATTCTGGTATGTTGTGTCTTTGTTCTCGTTGGTTTCAAAGAACATCTTTATTTCTGCCTTCATTTTGTTGTGTACCCAGTAGTCATTCAGGAGCAGGTTGTTCAGTTTCCATGTAGTTGAGTGGTTTTGAGTGAGTTTCTTAATCCTGAGTTCTAGTTTGATTTCACTGTGGTCTGAGAGACAGTTTGTTATAATTTCTATTCTTTTACATTTGCTGAGGAGAGCTTTACTTCTAACTATGTGGTCAATTTTGGAGTAGGTGTGGTGTGGTGCTGAAAAGAATGTATATTCTGTTGTTTTCCAGTTATACATTCATCTAATGTTTTCCAGTTATACATTCATCTAATGTTTTCCAGTTATACATTCATCTAATGTTTTCCAGTTATACATTCATCTAATGTTTTCCAGTTATACATTCATCTAATGTTTTCCAGTTATACATTCATCTAATGTTTTCCAGTTATACATTCATCTAATGTTTTCCAGTTATACATTCATCTAATGTTTTCCAGTTATACATTCATCTAATGTTTTCCAGTTATACATTCATCTAATGTTTTCCAGTTATACATTCATCTAATGTTTTCCAGTTATACATTCATCTAATGTTTTCCAGTTATACATTCATCTAATGTTTTCCAGTTATACATTCATCTAATGTTTTCCAGTTATACATTCATCTAATGTTTTCCAGTTATACATTCATCTAATGTTTTCCAGTTATACATTCATCTAATGTTTTCCAGTTATACATTCATCTAATGTTTTCCAGTTATACATTCATCTAATGTTTTCCAGTTATACATTCATCTAATGTTTTCCAGTTATACATTCATCTAATGTTTTCCAGTTATACATTCATCTAATGTTTTCCAGTTATACATTCATCTAATGTTTTCCAGTTATACATTCATCTAATGTTTTCCAGTTATACATTCATCTAATGTTTTCCAGTTATACATTCATCTAATGTTTTCCAGTTATACATTCATCTAATGTTTTCCAGTTATACATTCATCTAATGTTTTCCAGTTATACATTCATCTAATGTTTTCCAGTTATACATTCATCTAATGTTTTCCAGTTATACATTCATCTAATGTTTTCCAGTTATACATTCATCTAATGTTTTCCAGTTATACATTCATCTAATGTTTTCCAGTTATACATTCATCTAATGTTTTCCAGTTATACATTCATCTAATTTTTTTCAAAGTTTTTAACTTCTTTGCTATTGGTTTGAATTTCCTCCTGTAGCTCAGAGTAGTTTCATCATCTGAGGCCTTCTTCTCTCAACTCATCAAAGTCATTCTCTGTCCAGCTTTGTTCCATTGCTGGTGAGGAACTGTGTTCCTTTGGAGGAGAAGAGGTGCTCTGCTTTTTAGAGTTTCCAGTTTTCCTGCTCTTTTTTGTCCCCATCTTTGTGGTTTTATCAACTTTTGGTCTTTGGTGATGGTGATGTACAGATGGGTTTTTGTTGTGAGTGTCATTTCTGTTTGTTAGTTTTCCTTCTAACAGACAAGACCCTCAGCTGCAGGTCTGTTGGAGTTTGTTAGAGGTCTACTCCAGACCCTGTTTTCCTGGGTATCAGCAGCAGTGGCTTCAGAACAGCGAATTTTGGTGAACCGCAAATTCAGCTGTCTGATCGTTCCTCTGGAAGTTTTGTCTCAGAGGAGTATCCGGTCGAGTGAGGTGTCAGTCTGTCCCTACTTGGGGGTGCCTCCCAGTTAGGCTGCTCAGGGGTCAGGGAGCCACTTTAGGAGGCAGTCTGCCCATTCTCAGATCTCCAACTGCGTGCTGGGAGAACCACTACTCTCTTCAAAGCTGTCAGACAGGGACATTTAATTCTGCAGAGGTTACTGCTGACTTTTTGTTTGTCTGTGCCCTGACCCCAGAAGTGGAGCCTACAGAGGAAGGCAGGTATCCTTGAGTTGTGGTGGGCTCTACCCAGTTCAAGCTTCCTGGATGCATTGTTTACCTAAGCAAACCTGGGCAATGGTGGGTGCCCCTCCCCCAGCCTCGCTGCCACCTTGCAGTTTGATCTGAGACTGCTGTGCTAGCAATCAGTGAGACACCCTGGGCATAGGACCCTCTGAGGCAGGCACAGGACACAATCTCCTGTTGTGCTGTTTTCCAAGCCCATTGGAAAAGCACAGTATTAGGGTGAGAGTGACCTCATATTCCAGGTGCCGTATGTCACCCATTTCTTTGACTAGGAAAGGGAACTCCCTGAACATTTGTGCTTATCAAGTGAGGCAATGCATTGCCCTGCTTCGGCTTGTGCATGGTGCGCTGCAACCACTGTCCTGCAACCACTGTTTGGAACTCCCTAGTGAGATGAACCCTGTACCTCAGATGGAAATGCAGAAATCATCAGTCATCTGTGACGCTCATGCTGGGAGCTGTAGACTGGAGCTGTTCCTATTCGGCCATCTTGGCTCTACCCCCAAAATACTCTTTTTTTTTTTTTTTTATTATACTTTAGGTTTTAGGGTACATGTGCACAATGTGCAGGTTTGTTACATATGTATCCATGTGCCATGTTGATTTCCTGCACCCATTAACTTGTCATTCAGCATTAGGTATATCTCCTAATGCTGTCCCCCCCCCTTCCCCTTTCAATCTCTGTCAACAGTCCCCGAATGTGATGTTCTTCCTGTGTCCATGAGTTCTCATTGTTCAATTCCACCCATGAGTGAGAATGCTGGAGCGCGTGTTTGTTTTTTGTCCTTGTGATAGTTTACTGAGAATGATGGTTTCCAGTTTCATCCATGTCCCTACAAAGGAACGTGAACTCATCATTTTTATGGCTGCATAGTATTCCATGGTGTATATGTGCCACATTTTCTTAATCCAGTCTATTGTTGTTGGACATTCGGGTTGGTTCCAACTCTTTGTTAGAATAGTGCCGCACAACATACGCGGTGCATGTGTCTTTATAGCAGCATGATTTATAGTCCTTTGGGTATATACCCAGTAATGGATGATGGGTCAAATGGTATTTCTAGTTCGAGATCCCTGAGGAATCGCTTCACACTGACTTCCACAATGGTTGAACTAGTTTACAGTCCCACCAACAGTGTAAAAGTGTTCCTATTTCTCCACATCCTCTCCAGCACCTGTTGTTGCCTGCTTTTTAATGATGGCTATTCTAACTGGTGTGAGATGGTATCTCACTGTGGTTTTGATTTTGCATTTCTCTGATGGCCAGTAATGATGAGCATTTCTTCATGTGTTTTTGGCTGCATAAATGTCTTCTTTGAGAAGTGTCTGTTCATGTCCTTTGCCCACTTTTTGATGGGGTTGTTTGTTTTTTTCTTGTAAATTTGTTTGAGTTCATTGTAGATTCTGGATATTAGCCCTTTGTCAGATGAGTAGGTTGCAAAAATTTTCTCCCATTCTGTAGGTTGCCTGTTCACTCTGATGGTAGTTTCTTTTGCTGTGCAGAAGCTCTTTAGTTTAATTAGATCCCATTTGTCAATTTTGGCTTTTGTTGCCATTGCTTTTGGTGTTTTAGACATGAAGTCCTTGCCCACGCCTACATGTCCTTGAATGGTATTGCCTAGGTTTCTTGTAGGATTTTAATGGTTTTAGGGCCTAACATTTTAAGTCTCTAATCCATCTTGAATTAATTTTTGTATAAGGTGGGCGAGGATCCTAGTTTCACAGCCACATATGGCTAGCCAGTTTTCCCAGCACCATTTATTAAATAGAGAATCCTTTTCCCATTTCTGTTTTGTCAGGTTTGTCAAAGATCAGATAGTTGTAGACATGTATCATTTCTGAGGGCTCTGTTCTGTTCCATTGATCTATATCTCTGTTGTGTACCAGTACCATGCTGTTTTGTTACTGTAGCCTTGTAGTATAGTTTGAAGTCATAGTGATGCTTCCAGCTTTGTTCTTTGGCTTAGGATTGACTTGGCGATGCGGCTCTTTTTGGTTCCATATGAACTTTAAAGTAGTTTTTCCAATTCTGTGAAGAAAGTCATTGGTAGCTTGATGGGGATGGCATTGAATCTATAAATTACTTTGGGCAGTATGGCCATTTTCACACATTGATTCTTCCAACCCATGAGCATGGAATGTTCTTCCATTTGTTTGTATCCTCTTTTATTTCAATGAGCAGTGGTTTGTAGTTCTCTTGAAGAGGTCCTTCACATCCCTTGTAAGTTGGATTCCTAGGTATTTTATTCTCTTTGAAGCAATTGTGAATGTGAGTTCACTCATGATTTGGCTCTCTGTTTGTCTGTGATTGGTGTACAAGAATGCTTGTGATTGTGTACATTGATTTTGTATCCTGAGACTTTGCTGAAGTTGCTAATCAGCTTAAGGAGATTTTGGGTTGAGACAATGGGATTTTCTAGATATACAATCATGTCGTCTGCAAACAGGGACAGTTTGATCTCCTCTTTTCCTAATTGAATACCCTTTATTTCCTTCTCCTGCCTGATTGCTCTGGCCAGAACTTCCAGCACTATGTTGAATAGGAGTGTGAGAGGGCATCCCTGTCTTGTGCCAGTTTTCAGAGGGAATTTCCAGTTTTTGCCTATTCAGTATTTTATATTGGCTGTAGTTTGTCGTATATGCTCTAGTTATTTTTTGAGATATGTCCCATCAATACCTAATTTATTGAGAGTTTTAGCATGAAAGGTTGTTGAATTTTGTCAAAAGCCTTTTCTGCATCTATTGAGATAATCATGTGGTTTTGTCTTTGGTTCTGTTTATATACTGGATTACATTTATTGATTTGCCGTATGTTGAACCAATATGACCCACTTGATCGTGGTGTATAAACTTTTTTTGATGTGCTGCTGGATTCGGTTTGCCAGTATTTTATTGAGGATTTTTGCATCAATGTTCATCAAGGATATTGGTCTAAAATTCTCTTTTTTTTAATTGTGTCTATACCAACTTTGGTGTCCCAGGTTGATTACCTTTATAAAATGTGGTAGGAGATTTACTCTTTTTCCTCGATTGGAATAATTTCCAGAGGAATGGTACCAGTTCCTTCTTGGCCTCTGGTAGAAAAATTCAGCTGTGAATCCATCAGGTCCTGGACTCTTTTTGGTTGGTAAGCTATTGACTATTGCCACAACTTCAGAACCTGTTATTGGTCTATTCAGAGATTCACTTCTTCCGTTTAGTCTTGGGAGGGTGTATTTGTCGAGGAATTTATCCATTTCTTCTAGATTTTCTAGTTTATTTGCATAGAGGTGTTTGTAGTATTCTCTGATGGTAGATTGTATTTCTGTGGGATCGGTGGTGATATCCCCCTTTTTCATTTTTATTGCATCTATTTGATTCTTCTCTCTTTTCTTCTTTATTAGTCTTGCTAGCCGTCTATCAATTTTGTTGATCTTCTCAGAAAACCAGCTCCTGGATTCATTAATTTTTTGAAGGGTTTTTTGTGTCTCTATTTCCTTCAGTTCTGCTCTGATTTTAGTTATTTCTAGCCTTCTGCTAGCTTTTGAATGTGTTTGCTCTTGCTTTTCTAGTTCTTTTAATTGTGATGTTAGGGTGTCAATTTTGATCTTTCCTGCTTTCTCTTGTGGGCATTTAGTGCTATAAATTTCCCTCTACACACTGCTTTGAATGTGTCCCAGAGATTCTGGTATGTTGTGTCTTTGTTCTCGTTGGTTTCAAAGAACATCTTTATTTCTGCCTTCATTTCGTTATGTACCCAATAGTCATTCAGGAGCATGTTGTTCAGTTTCCATGTAGTTGAGCGGTTTTGAGTGAGTTTCTTAATCCTGAGTTCTAGTTTGATTGCACTGTGGTCTGAGAGACAGTTTGTTATAATTTCTGTTCTTTTACATTTGCTGAGGAGAGCCTTACTTCCAACTATGTGGTCAATTTTGGAATAGGTGTGGTGTGGTGCTGAAAAAAATGTATATTCTGTTGATTTGGGGTGGAGAGTTCTGTAGATGTCTATTAGGTCCACTTTGTTTAGAGCTGAGTTCAATTCCCTGGATATCCTTGTTAACTTTCTGTCTCGATGATCTGTCTAATGTTTAGAGTGGGATGCAAATCTCCCATTATGTGTGTGTGGGAGTTTAAGTCCCTTTGTAGTCACCAGACTTGCTTTATGAATCTGGGTGCTCCTGTGTTGGGTGCATATATATTTAGGATAGTTAGCTCTTCTTGTTCAATTGATCCCTTTACCATTATGTAATGGCCTTCTTTGTCTCTTTTGATCTTTGTTGGTTTAAAGTCTATTTTGTCAGAGACTAGGATTGCAACCCCTGCCTTTTTTGTTTTCCATTTTCTTGATAGATCTTCCTCCATCCCTTTATTTTGAGTCTATGTGTGTCTCTGCACGTGAGATGGGTTTCCTGAATACAGCACACTGACGGGTCCTGACTTATCCAGTTTGCCAGTCTGTGTCTTTTAATTGAGCATTTAGCCCATTTACATTTAACGCATTGTTATGTGAATCTGATCCTGTCATGATGTTAGTTGGTTATTTTGCTCATTAGTTGATGCAGTTTCTTCCCTAGCCTCGATGGTCTTTACACTGGCATGTTTTTGCAGTGGCTGGTACCAGTTGTTCCTTTCCATGTTTAGTGCTTCCTTCAGCCTTTTGCTAAGTGGCCTGGTGGTGACAAAATCACTCAGCATCTGCTTGTCTGTAAAGTATTTTATTTCTCCTTCACTTATGAAGCTTAGTTTGGCTGATAGAAATTCTGGCTTGAAAATTCTTTTCTTTAAGAATGTTGAATATCGGCCCCTCACTTCTTCTGGTTTAGAGTTTCTGCCGAGAGATCAGCTGTTAGTCTGATGGGCTTCCTAGGTAACCCGACCTTTCTCTGGCCGTTCTTAACATTTACTCAACTTCTGGTGAATCTGACACCATGTGTCTGAGTTGTTTCTCTTCTCGAGGAGTATCTCTGTGGCGTTCTCTGTATTTCCTGAATCTGAATGTTGGCCTGCCTTGTTGGATTGGGGAAGTTCTCCTGATAATATCTTGCAGAGTGTTTTCCAACTTGTCCCCATTCCTTCGGCCATTTTCAGGTACACCAATCAGTCGAGGTTTGGTCATGTTTCATCGAACTCCAAATTTCTGAGGCTTTGTTCATTTCTTTTATTCTTTTTTCTCTAGACTTCCATTCTCGCTTCATTTCATTCATTTGATCTTCCATCACTGATACCCTTTCTTCCAGTTGATTGCATCTGCTACCTGAGGCTTCTGCAATCTTCGCTGTGAGTGCTTCAAACTTGGCTTTGAGCTCCATCAGCTCCTTGCTCTTCTCTCCATTGGTTATTCTAGTTATACATTCTTCTAATTTTTTCAAAGTTTTAACTTCTTGCTATTGTTTTGAATTTCCTCCTGTAGCTCAGAGTAGTTTGATCACCAGCCTTCTTCTCTCAACTGCCAGAGTCATCCTCCATCCAGCTTTGTTCCATTGCTGGTGAGGAAATATGTTCACATACAAATTAGACAGAAGAATTCTGAGAAACTTCTTTGTGATGTGTGCATTTATCTCACAGAGTTGAACATTTCTTTTGATTGAGCAGTTTTGAATCACTCTTTTTGTAGAATCTGCCAGTGGACATTTGCAGTGCTTTGAGGCCTATGGTGGAAAAGGAAATATGTTCACATACAAATTAGACAGAAGAATTCAGAGAAACTTCTTTGTGATGTGTGCATTTATCTCACAGAGTTAAAACTTTCTTTTGATTGAGCAGGTTTGAAAAACTCTTTTATTAGAATCTGCAAGTGGACATTTGCAGTGCTTTGAGGCCTATGGTGGAAAAGGAAATATGTTCACATACAAATTAGACAGAAGAATTCAGAGAAACTTCTTTGTGATGTGTGCATTTATCTCACAGAGTTAAAACTTTCTTTTGATTGAGCAGTTTTGAAACTCTTTTTGTAAAATCTCCCAGTGGACATTTGCAGTGCTTTGAGGCCTATGGTGGAAAAGGAAATATGTTCACATACAAATTAGACAGAAGAATTCAGAGAAACTTCTTTGTGATGTGTGCATTTATCTCACAGAGTTAAACTTTCTTTTGATTGAGCAGGTTTGAAAAACTCTTTTATTAGAATCTGCAAGTGGACACCTGGAGTGCTTTCATGCCTATGGTAGAAAAGGAAATATCTTAACATAATATACAGACAGAAGGAACCTGAGAAAGTTCTTTGTGATGTGTGGATTCATCTCACAGAGTTAAACCTTTCTTTTGATTGAGCAGTTTTGAAACTCTCTTTGTAGAATCTGCAAGTGCACATTTCCAGAGCTTTGAGGCCTATGGTGGAAAAGGAAATATGTTCACATACAAATTAGACAGAAGAATTCAGAGAAACTTCTTTGTGATGTGTGCATTTATCTCACAGAGTTAAAACTTTCTTTTGATTGAGCAGGTTTGAAAAACTCTTTTATTAGAATCTGCAAGTGGACACCTGGAGTGCTTTCATGCCTATGGTAGAAAAGGAAATATCTTCACATACAAATTAGACAGAAGAATTCTGAGAAACTTCTTTGTGATGTGTGCATTCATCACACTGAGTTGAACATTTCTTTTGATTGAGCAGTTTTTAAACACTCTTTTTAGAATCTGCAAGTGGACATTTTGAGGGCTTTGTGGCTTATGGTGGAAAAGGAAATATCTTCACATAAAATCTAGACAGAAGCAATCTGAGAAACTTCTTTGTGATGTGTGCATTCATCTCACGGAGTTGAACATTTCTTTTGATTGTGCAGTTTTGAAACACTATTTTTGTAGAATCTGCAAGTGCACATTTCCAGAGCTTTGAGGCCAATGGTGGAAAAGAAAATATCTTCACATAAAATCTAGACAGAAGCAATCTGAGAAACTTCTTTGTGATGTGTGTGTTCATCTCAAAGAGTTAAACGTTTCTTTCTTTGACCAGTTTTGAAACTCCCTTTTTGTAGAATCTGCAAGGTGGACATTTCAGAGTGCTTTGAGGCCTATGGTGGAAAAGGAAATATCTTCATGTAAAAACTAGACAAAAGAATTCTGAGAAACTTCTTGGTGAGGTGTGCATTCATCTCACGGAGTTGAACATTTCTTTTGATTGTGCAGTTTTGAAACACTATTTTTGTAGAATCTGCAAGTGCACATTTCCAGAGCTTTGAGGCCAATGGTGGAAAAGAAAATATCTTCACATAAAATCTAGACAGAAGCAATCTGAGAAACTTCTTTGTGATGTGTGCATTCATCTCACAGAGTTAACATTTCTTTTGATTGAGCAGTTTTGAAACTCTCTTTTGTAGAATCTGCAAGGGACATTTTGCAGTGCTTTGAGGCCTATGGTGGAAAAGGAAATATCTTCACATAAAAACTAGACAGAAGAATTCTGAGAAACTTCTTTGTGATGTGTGCATTCATCTCACAGAGTTAAACGTTTCTTTCTTTGACCAGTTTTGAAACTCCCTTTTTGTAGAATCTGCAAGTGCACATTTGCAGAGCTTTGAGGCCTATGGTGGAAAAGGAAATATCTTCACATAAAAACTAGACAGAAGAATTCTGAGAAACTTCTTTGTGATGTGTGCATTCATCTCACAGAGTTGAACCTTTCTTTGATTGAGCAGTTTGGAAACACTCTTTTTAGAATCTGCAAGTGCACATTTCCAGAGCTTTGAGGCCTATGGTGGAAAAGGAAATACCTTCACATAAAATCTAAACAGAAACAATCTGGGAAACTTCTTCGTGATGTGTGCATTCATGTCACAGAGGTAAACCTTTCTTTTGCTTGAGCAGTTTTTAAACTCTCTTTTTGTAGAATCTGCATGTGGACATTTGGAGTGCTTTGAGGCCTATGGTGGAAAAGGAAATATCTTCACATAAAAACTAGACAAAAGAATTCTGAGAAACTTCTTTGTGATGTGTGTGTTCATGTCACAGAGTTGAACATTTCTTTTGATTGAGCAGTTTTGAAACACTCTTTTTTAGAATCTGCAAGTGGACATTTTGAGGGCTTTGTGGCTTATCGTAGAAAAGGAAATATCTTCACATAAAATGTAGACAGAAGCAATCTGAGAAAATTCTTTGTGATGGGTGCATTCATCACACAGAATTAAAGGTTTCTTTTTGTTGAGTAGTTTTGAAACTCTCTTTTGTAGAATCTGCAAGTGCACATTTCCAGAGCTTTGAGGCCTATGGTGGAAAAGGAAATATCTTCACATAAAAACTAGACAGAAGAATTCTGAGAAACTTCTTTGTGATGTGTGCATTCATCTCACAGAGTTGAACCTTTCTTTTGATTGAGCAGTTTTGAAACTCTCTTTTTGTAGAATCTGCAAGTGGACATTTGGAGCGTTTTGAGGCCTATGGTGGAAAAGGAAATATCTTCACATAAAAACTAGACAAAAGAATTCTGAGAAACTTCTTGGTGAGGTGTGCATTCATCTCACGGAGTTGAACATTTCTTTTGATTGTGCAGTTTTGAAACACTATTTTTGTAGAATCTGCAAGTGCACATTTCCAGAGCTTTGAGGCCAATGGTGGAAAAGGAAATATCTTCACATAAAATCTAGACAGAAGCAATCTGAGAAACTTCTTTGTGATGTGTGCATTCATCTCACAGAGTTGAAACTTTCTTTTGATTGAGCAGTTTTGAAATACTCTTTTTGTAGAATCTGCAAGTGGACATTTGGAGCACTTTGAGGCCTATGGTGGAAAAGGAAATATCTTCACATAAAAACTAGACAGAAGCAATCTGAGAAACTTCTTTGTGATGTGTGCATTCATCTCACAGAGTAAAACCGGAAAAGGAAATATCTTCATATAACAACAGGACAGAAGAATTCTGAGAACCTTCTTTGTGATGTGTGCATTTATTGCACAGAGTTGAACCTTTCTTTTGATTGAGCAGTTTTGAAACACTCTTTTTGTAGAAAATGCAAGTGCACATTTGCAAAGCTGTGGGGACTATGGTGGAAAAGGAAATATCTTTACATAAAAACTAGACAGAAGCATTATGAGAAGCTTGTTTTTGATGTGTGCATTCATCTCACAGAGTTGAATCTTTCTTTTGATGGAGCAGTTTTGAAATACTCTTTTTGTAGAATCTGCAAGTGGACATTTGGAGCACTTTGCAGCCTACGGTGGAAAGGAAATATCTTCACATGAAAACTAGACAGAAGAACTCTGAGAAACTTCTTTGTGATGTGTGCATTTGTCTCACAGAGTTGAACCTTTCTTTTGATTGAGCAGTTTGGAAACACTTTTTTAGAATCTGCAATGGACATTTGGAGCACTTTGCAGCATAAGGTAGAAAAGGAAATATCTTCACATAAAATATAGACAGAAGCAATCTGAGAAACTTCTTTGTGATGTGTGCATTCATCTCACAGAGTTAAACCTTTCTTTTGATTGAGCAGTTTTGAAAATCTCTTTTTTAGAATCTGCAATGACTTTGCAGGCTTTGAAGCCTATGGTGGAAAAGGAAATGTCTTCACATAAAAACTAGACAGAAGCATTCTGAGAAACTACTTTGTGATGAGTGCATTCATCTCCCAGAGTTTAACCTTTCTTTTGATTGAGCAGTTTTGAAACACTCTTTTTGTAGAATCTGCAAGTTGACATTTGCAAAGCTTTGAGGCCTATGGTGGAAAGGAAAATATCTTCATGTAAAACTAGACAGAAGCATTTCAAGAAACTTCTTTGTGATGTTTGCATTCATCTCCCATAGCTGAACCTTTGTTTTGATGGAGCTGTTTTGAAATACGCTTTTTGTAGAATCTGCAAGTGGACATTTGGAATGCTTTGAGGCCTATGGTGGAAAATGAAATATCTTCACATAAAAACTAGACAGAAAATTCTGAGAAACTTCTTTGTGATGTGTGTATTTATCTCCCAGAGTTAAACCTTTCTTTTGATTGAGCAGTTTTGAAACACTCTTTTTGTAGAATCTGCAAGTTGACATTTGCAAAGCTTTGAGGCCTATGGTGGAAAGGAAAATATCTTCATGTAAAACTAGACAGAAGCATTTCAAGAAACTTCTTTGTGATGTTTGCATTCATCTCCCATAGCTGAACCTTTGTTTTGATGGAGCTGTTTTGAAATACGCTTTTTGTAGAATCTGCAAGTGGACATTTGGAATGCTTTGAAGTCTATGGTGGAAAATGAAATGTCTTCAAATAAAAACTAGACAGAAGATTTCTGAGAAATTTCTTTGGGTTGTGTGGTTTTATCTCACAGAGTTGAACCTTTCTTTTGATTGAGCAGTTTTGAAACACTCTTTTTGTAGAATCTGCAAGTGGACATTTGAAGTGCTTTGAGGCCTCTGGTGCAAAAGGAAATATCTTTACATAAAAATTACACAGAAGCATTCTGTGAAATTAATTCATGATGTGTGCATTCATATCACAGAGTTAAACCTTTCTATTCATTTAGCAGTTTTGAAATACTCTTTTTGTAGAATCTGCAAGTGGACATTTGGAACGCTTTGAGGCCTATGGTGGAAAATGAAATATCTTCACATAAAAACTAGACAGAAGAATTCTGAGAAACTTCTTTGTGATGTGTGCATTTATCTCACAGAGTTGAAACTTTCTTTTGATTGAGCAGTTTTGAAACACTCTTTTTTTAGAATCTGCAAGTGGACATTTGGAGCACTTTGCAGCCTATGGTAGAAAAGGAAATATCTTCACATAAAATGTAGACAGAAGCAAACTGAGAAACTTCTTTGTGATGTGTGCATTCATCTCACAGAGTTGAACCTTTCTTTTGATTGAGCAGTTTTGGAACACTCTTTTTCTAGAATCTGCAACTGGACATTTGGAGCGCTTTGTGGCCTACGGTAGAAAATTAAATATCTTCAAATAAAATCAAGACAGAATCAATCTGAGAAACTTCTTCATGATGTGTGCGTTCGTCTCACAGAGTTAAATCTTTCTTTTGATTGAGCAGTTTTAAAATCTCTTTTTGTAGAATCTGCAAGTGACATTTGCAGAGCTTTGAGGCCTATGGTGGAAAAGGAAATATCTTCACATAAAAACTAGACAGAAGAATTCTGAGAAACTTCTTTGTGATGAGTGCATTCATCTCTCAGATTTAAATCTTTCTTTTGATTGAGCAGTTTTGAAACACTCTTTTTGTAGAATCTGCAAGTGCACATTTGCAGAGCTTTGAGGCCTATGGTGGAAAAGGAAATATCTTCATATAAAAACTAGACAGAAGCAATCTGGGAAACTTCTTTGTGATGTATGCTTTCATCTCACAGAGTTGAACCTTTCTTTTGATGGAGGAGTTTTGAAACTCTCTTTTTGTAGAACCTGCAAGTGGACATTTTGAGTGCTTTGAGGCCTATGGTGGAAAATGAAATATCATCACATAAAAACTAGACAGAAGGATTCTGAGAAACTTCTTTGTGCTGTGTGCACTTATCTCACACAGTTGAAACTTTCTTTTGATTGAGAAGTTTTGAAACACTCTTTTTTAGAATATGCAATTGGACAGTTGGAGCACTTTGCGGCCTATGGTAGCAAAGGAAATATCTTCACATAAAATCTAGACAGAAGCAATCTGAGAAACTCCTTTGTGATGTTTGTATTCATATCACAGAGTTAAAACTTTCTTTTGATTCAGCAGTTTTGAAACTCTCTTTTTGTAGAATCTGCAAGTGGACATTTGGAGCACTTTGAGGCACATGGTGGAAAAAAAATCTTCACAAAAAAACTAGACAGAAGAATTCTAAGAAACTTCTTTTTGATGTGTGCATTCATCTCACGGAGTTGAACATTTCCTTTGATTTAGCAGTTTTGAAACACTATTTTTTTAGAATCTGCAAGTGGACATTTGGAGGTCTTTGCAGCCTATGGTAGAAAAGGAAATAACTTCACATAAAATCTAGACAGAAGCAATCTTAGAAACTTCTTTGTGATATGTGCATTTATCTCACAGAGTTAAACCTTTCTTTATATGGAGCAGTTTTGAAACTCTCTTTTTGTAGAATCTGCAAGTGGACATTTGGAGCACTTTGAGGCCTGTGGTGGAAAATGAAATATCTTCACATAAAAACTAGACAAAAGAATTCTGAGAAACTTCTTTGTGAAGTGTGCATTCATCTCACGGAGTTGAACATTTCTTTTGATTGAGCATTTTGGAAACACTCTTTTTGTAGAATCTACAAGTGGACATTTCAAGAGCTTTTAGGCCTATGGTAGAAAAAGAAATATATTCAAATAAAAACTAGAAGGAAGCATTCTGAGAAACTTCTTTGTGATGAGTGCATTCCTCTCCCAGAGTTGAACCTTTCTTTGGATTGGGCAGATTTGAAACACACTTTTTGTAGAATCTGCAACTTCACTTTTGCAGAGCTTTGAGGCCTATAGTGGAAAAATAAATATATTCACATAAAAACTGGACAGAAGCATTCTGAGAAACTTCTTTCTGATGTGTGCATTCATCTCCCAGAGTTGAGTCTTTCTTTTGATGGAGCGGTTTTGATGTATGCTTTTTGTAGAATCTGGAAGTGGACATTTGGAACGCTTTGAAGCCTATGGTGGAAAATGAAATGTCTTCATATAAAAACTAGACAGAAGATATCTGAGAAACTTCTTTGGGATGTGTGCATTTATCTCACAGAGTTGAATATTTGTTTTGATTGATCAGTTTTGAAACACTGTATTTTGAGGATCTGCAAGTTGACATTTGGAGTGCTTTGCGGCCTATGGTAGAAAAGGAAATATCTTCTCATAAAATCTAGACAGAAGCAATCTGAGAAACTTCTTCATGATGTGTGCATTCATGTCACAGAGTTAAACTCTTCTTTTGATTTAGCAGTTTTGAAATACTCCTTTTGTAGAATCTGCAAGTGGACATTTGGAGCGCTTTGAGGCCTATGGTGGAAAGGAAATTTCTTCACATAAAAACTAGACAGAAACATTCTGAGAAACTTCTTTGTGATGTGTGCATTCATCTCCCAGAGTTGAACCTTTCTTTGGATTGAGCAGATTTGAAACACACTTTTTGTAGAATCTGCAAGTTGACTTTGCAGAGCCCTTTGCGGCCTATGGTAGAAAATGAAATATCTTCACATTAAATCTGGACAGAAGCAATCTGAGAAACCTCTTTGTGATATCTTCATTTATCTCACAGAGTTAAACCTTTCTTTTGATTGAGCAGTTTTGAAACTACTCTTTTGTAGAATCTGCAAGTGGACATTTGGAGCGCTTTGAGGCCTATGGTGGAAAGGAAATTTCTTCACATAAAAACTAGACAGAAGACTTCTGAGAAACTGCTTTGTGATGTGTGCGTTCATCTCACAGAATTGAAACTTTCTTTTGATTGAGCATTTTGGAAACACTCTTTTGTAGAATCTGCAAGTGTACATTTCGAGTGCTTTTAGGCCTATGGTGGAAAATGAAATACTTCACATAAAATCTAGACAGAAGAATTCTGAGAAACTCTTTGTGATGTGTGCATTTATCTCACAGAGTTAACCTTTCTTTTCATTGAGCAGTTTTGAACCACTCTTTTTTTAGAATCTGCAGGTGGACATTTTGTGCGCTCTGCAGCCTATGGTAGAAAAGGAAATATCTTCACATAAAATCTAGACAGAAGCAAACTGAGAAACTTCTTTGTGATGTGTGCATTCATTCACAGAGTTAAACCTTTCTTTTGATGGAGCAGTTTTGAAATACTGTTTTTGGAGAATCTGCATGTGGACATTTTGAATGCTTTGAGAAATATGATGGAAAATGTCCACTTGCAGATTCTACAAAAAGAGGGGTTCAAAGGTGCTCTATCAAAAGTAAGGTTCACCTCTGTGAGTGGAATGCACACATCTCCAGGAAGTTTGTCAGAATTCTTCTGTCTAATTTATATCTGAAGATAATTACTTTTCCACCATAGGCATCAAAGTGCTCCAAATGTCTACTTGCAGATTCTACAAAAAGAGTGTTTCAAAACTGCTCTATCAAAAGTAATGTTCAAATCTGTGAGATGAATGCACACATCACAAAGAAGCTTTGTCAGAATGCTTCTGTCTAGTTATTATGTGAAGATATTTCCTTTTCCATGATAGGTGTCAAAGCACTCAAAATGTCCACTTGCAGATTCTACAAAAAGAGGGATTCAAAGCTGCTCCATCAAAAGTAAGTTTCAACTTTGTGAGTTGAATGCACACATCTCCAAGATGTTTGTCAGAATGCATCTGTCTAATTTTAATCTGAAGATATTTACTTTTCCACAATAGGCCTGGAAGTGCTCCAAATGTCCACCTACAGATTCTAAAAAAAGAGTGTTTCTACACTGCTCTATCAAAAGTAAGGTTCAACTCTGTGAGATGAATGCACACATCACAAAGAAGTTTGTCAGAATGCTTCTGTCTAGTTTTTATGTGAAGATATTTCCTTTCCATGATAGGTGTCAAAGCACTCAAAATGTCCACTTGCAGATTCTACAAAAGAGTGTTTCAAAACTCCTCTATCAAAATTAAGTTTCAACTCTGTGAGATGAATGCTCACATCACAACGAAGTTTCTCACAATGCTTCTGTCTAGTTATTATGTGAAGATATTTCCTTTCCATGATAGACGTCAAAGCAGTCAAAATGTCCCCTTGCAGATTCTACAAAAAGAGTGTTTCAAAAGCTGCTCCATCAAAAGTAAGGTTTAACTCTGTGAGATGAATGCACACATCTCAAAGAAGTTTGTCAGAATGCATCTGTCTAATTTTAATCTGAAGATATTTACTTTTCCACAATAGGCCTGGAAGTGCTCCAAATGTCCATTTACAGATTCTACAAAAAGAGTGTTTCAAAGCTGCTCTATCAAAACTAAGGTTCAACTCTGTGAGATGAATGCACACATCACAAAGAAGTTTGTCACAATGCTTCTGTCTCGTTTTTAGGTGAAGATGTTGCTTTTTCCATCATAGGCCTCAAAGCGATCCAACTGTCCAATTGCAGATTCTACAAAAAGAGTGTTTCAAAGCTGTTCTATCAAAAGTAAAGTTCGTTTCTGTGACATTAATGGACAAATCACAAAGAAGTTTGTCAGAATGCTTCTGTATAGATTTTATGTGAAGATATTTCCCTTTCCAAGATAGGCCTCAAAGCGCTCAAATGTCCACTTGCAGATTCTACAAAAGAGTGTTTCAAAGCTGTTCTATCAAAAGTAAATTTCAAATCTGTGAGAAGAATGCACGTATCACAAAGGCATTTGTCAGAATGCTTCTGTCTAGTTTTTATGTGAAGATATTTCCTTTTCCACCATAGGCCTCAAGGTGCTCCAAATGTCAAATTGCAGATTCTACAAAAAGAGTGTTTCAAAACTGTTCAATCAAAAGTAAGGTTCAACTCTGTGACATTAATGCACACATCACAAAGAATTTTGCCAGAATTCTTCTGTCTAGTTTTTATATGAAGGTATTTCCCTTTCAACGATAGGCCTCAAAATGCTCCAAATGTCCCCTTGCAGAGAATACAAAAAGAGAGTTTCAAAACTGCTCTATCAAAAGTAAAATTCAAATCTGTGAGAAGAATGCAAGTATCACAAAGGCATTTGTCAGAATGCTTCTGTCTAGTTTTTATGTGAAGATATTCCCATTTCCATTGTAGTCCGCAAAGTGCTGGAAATGTCAAATTGCAGATTCTACAAAAAGAGTGTTTCAAAGATCCTCCATCAAAAGTAAGGTGCAACTCTCTGAGATGAATGCACACATCACTAAGAAGTTTGTCAGAATGCTTCTGTCTAGTTTTTGTATGAAGATATTTCCTTTCCAAGATAGGCCTCAAAGTGCTCCAAATGTCCACTTGCAGATTCTACAAAAGAGTGTTTCAAAACTGCTCTATCAAAAGTAAAGTTCAACTCTGTGAGATGAATGCACACATCACAAAGAAGTTTGTCAGAATGTTTCTGTCTAGTTTTTATATGAAGATATTTCCTTTTCCACCATAGTCATCAAAGCACTACAAATGTTGACTTGCAGATTCTACAAAAGAGTGTTTCAAAGCTGCTCTATCAAAAGTAAGGTTCAACTCTGTGAGATGAATGCATGTATCCTGAAGAAGTTTTTCAGAATGCTTCTGTCTCGTTTTTATATGAAGATATTTCCCTTTCCAAGATAGGCCTCAAACCGCTCCAAATGTCCCCTTGCAGATACTACAAAAAGAGAGTTAAAAAACTGCTCTATCAAAAGTAAAGTTTAACTCTGTGATATGAATGCATGTATCCTGAAGAAGTTTGTCAGAATGCTTCTGTCTCATTTTTATATGAAGATATTTCCTTTTCCACTGTAGGCCTCAAAGCACTCCAAATGTCCACTTGCAGATTCTACAAAAAGAGTGTTTCAAAACTGCTCTATCAAAAGTAAGGTTCACCTCTGTGAGATGAATGCACACATCACAAAGAAGTTTGTCAGAATGCTTCTGTCCAGTTTTTATGTAAGATATTTCATTTTCCACCATAGGCCTCAAAGCGCTCCAAATGTCCACTTGCAGATTCTAAAACAAAAAGAATTTTTCAGAATGCTTCTGTCTAGTTTTTATATGAAGATATTTCCTTTTCCATCATAGGCCTCAATGTGCTCCAAATGTCCACTTGAAGATTCTACAAAAAGAATTTTTCAAAACTGCTCAAAGAAAAGTAACGTTGAACTCTGTGACATTAATGGACACATCACAAAGAATTTTTTCAGAATGCTTCTGTCTAGTTTTTATATGAAGATATTTCCGTTTCCAAGATAGGCCTCAAACCGCTCCAAATGTCTTCTTGCAAATACTACCAAAAGAGAGTTTGAAAACTGCTCTATCAAAAGTAAAGTTCAACTCTGTGAGATGAATGCACACATCACAAAGAAGTTTGTCAGAATGCTTCTGTCTAGTTTTTATATGAAGATATTTCCTTTTCCACCATAGGCCTCAAAGCGCTCCAAATGTCCACTTGCAGATTCTACAAAAAGAGTGTTTCAAAACTGCTCTATCAAAAGTAAGGTTCAACTCTGTGAGATTAATGCACACATCATTAAAGAAGTTTGACAGAATGCTTCTGTCTAGTTTTTATATGAAGATATTTGCCTTTCCAAGATAGGCCTCAAAGGCAAAAAATGTCCCATAGCAGATAATACAAAAGACGGTTTCAAAACTGCTCTATCAAAAGTAAGGTTCAACACTGTAAGATGAATGCACACATCACAAAGAAGTTTGTCAGAATGCTTCTGTCTAGTTTTTATGTGAAGATATTTCGTTTTTTACCATAAGCCTCAAAGCGCTCTTAATGTCCACTTGCAGATACTGCAGAAAGAGTGTTTCAAAACTGCTCTATCAAAAGTAAGGTTCAACACTGTAAGATGAATGCACATATCACAAAGAGGTTTGTCAGAATGCTTCTGTGTAGTTTTTGTGTGAAGATATTTCCTTTTTCACCATAGGCCTCAAAGCACTCCAAATGTCCACTTGCAGATTCTACAAAAAGAGTGTTTCAAAGCTGATCTATCAAAAGTAAGGTTCAACTCTGTGAGATGAATGCACACATCACAAAGAAGTTGTTCAGAATACTTCTGTGTAGTTTTTGTGTGAAGATATTTCTTTTTCCACCATAAGCCTCAAAGCACTACAAGTGTCCACTTGCAGATTCTGCAAAAAGTGGGCTTCAGAACTGCTCAATTAAAAGTAAGGTTGAACTCTGTGACACAAAAATGCACACATCACAAAGAAGTTTGTCAGAATGCTTCTGTCTAGTTTTTATATGAAGATATATCCCTTTCCAAGATAGGCCTCAAAAGGCAACAAATATCCCATTGCAGATAATACAAAAAAGTTTCAAAACTGCTCTATCAAAAGAAAAGTTTAACTCTGTGAGAAGAAGGCATGTATCACAACAGCATTTGTCAGAATTCTTCTGTCTAGTTTTTATGTGAAGATATTTCCTTTTCCACCATAGGCCTCAAAGCGCTACAAATGTCCAATTGCAGATTCTACAAAAAGAGTGTTTCAAAGATGCTCTATGAAAACTAAGGTTTACCACTGTGAGATGAATGCACACATCACAAAGAAATTTGTCAGAATGCTTCTGTCTAGTTTTTATGTGAAGATATTTCCTTTTGCACCAGAGGCCTCAAAGTGCTCCAAATGTCCACTTGCAAATTCTACAAAAAGAGTGTTTCAAAGCTGCTCTATCAAAAGTAAGGTTCAACACTGTGAGATGAATGCACACATCACAAAGAAGTTTGACAGAATACTTCTGTGTAGTTTTTGTGTGAAGATATTTCTTTTTCCACCATAAGCCTCAAAGCGCTCCAAATGTCCACTTGCAAATTCTACAAAAAGTGGGTTTCAAAACTGCTCAATCAAAAGTAAGCTTCAACTCTGTGACACAAATGCACACATCACAAAGAAGTTTGTCAAAATGTTTCTGTCTAGTTTTTATATGAAGATATTTCCCTTTCCAAGATAGGCCTCAAAAGGCAACAAAGGTCTCATTGCTGATTATAAAAAAGAGAGTTTCAAAACTGTTCTATCAAAAGTAAAGTTAACTCTGTGAGATGAATGCTCGTATCACAAAGGCGTTTGTCAGAATTCTTCTGTCTAGTTTTTATGTGAAGATATTTTCTTTCCAATCATAGGCCTCAAAGCGCTTCAAATGTCCAATGGCAGATTCTACAAAGAGGGTGTTTCAAAGCTGCTCTATCATAGGTCAGTTTCAACTCTGTGAGATGAATGCACACATCACAAAGAAGTTTGTCAGAATCTTCTGTCTAGTTTTTATGTGAAGGTATTTCCTTTTCCACCATAGGCCTCAAAGCGCTCCAAATGTCCACTTGCAGATTCTACAAAAAGAGTGTTTTCAAAACTGCTCTATCAAAAGTAAGGTTCAACTCTGTGACATTAATGCACAATATCACAAAGAAGTTGTTCAGAATACTTCTGTGTAGTTTTTGTGTGAAGATATTTCCTTTTCCACCATAAGCCTCAAAGCTCACCAAATTTCCGCTTGCAATTCTACAAAAGTGGGTTTCAAAACCTCTCAATCAAAAGTAAGGTTCAACTCTGTGACACAAATGCACACATCACAAAGAAGTTTTTCGAATGTTCGTCTAGTTTTTAATGAAGATATATCCCTTTCCAAGATAGGCCTCAAAGGCAACAAATATCCCATTGCAGATAATACAAAAAGAGAGTTTCAAAACTGCTCTATCAAAAGAAAAGTTTAACTCTGTGAGAAGAAGGCATGTATCACAACAGCATTTGTCAGAATGCTTCTGTCTAGTTTTTATGTGAAGATATTTCCTTTTCCACCATAGGCCTGAAAGTGCTCCAAATGTCCACTTGCAAATTCTACAAAAGAGTGTTTCAAAGCTGCTCTATCAAAAGTAAGGTTCAACACTGTGAGATGAGTGCACACATCACAAAGAAGTTTGCCAGAATACTTCTGTGTAGTTTTTGTGTGAAGATATTTCTTTTCCACCATAGGCCTCAAAGTGCTCCAAATGTCCACTTGCAAATTCTACAAAAGAGTGTTTCAAAACTGCTCAATCAAAAGTAAGTTTCAACTCTGTGACATTAATGCACACATCACAAAGAAGTTTGTCACAGTGCTTTCTGTCTAGATTTCATATGAAGATATTTCCTTTTCTACTAAAGTCTACAGAGTGCTCCAAATGTCCACTTGCAGATTCTACAAAAAGAGAGTTTCAAAACTGCTGTATCAAAAGTAAAGTTCAACTCTGTGAGAATAATGCACACATCACAAAGAAGTTTGTCAGAATGCTTCTGTCTAGTTTTTATGTGAAGATATTTCCTTTTCCACCATGGCGTCAAAGCACTCCAAATGTCCACTTGCAGATTCTACAAAAGAGTGTTTCAACCCTGCTCTATCAAAAGTAAGGTTTAACTTGGTGAGATGAATGCACACAGCACAAAGAAGTTTGTCAGAATACTTCGGTGTAGTTTTTATGTGAAGGTATTTCCTTTTCCACCATAGCCCTCAAAGTGCTTAAAATATCCACTTGCAAATTCTACAAAAAGAGTGTTTGAAAACTCCTAAATCAAAAGTAAGGTTCAACTTTGACATTAATGCACACATCACAAAGAAGTTTGTCAAAATGTTTCTGTCTAGTTTTTATATGAAGATATTCCCCTTTCCAAAATAGGCCTCAAAAGGCAAGAAAGGTCTCATTGCAGATAATACAAAAGAGAGTTTCAAAACTGCTCTATCAAAAGTAAAGTTCAACTCTGTGAGAAGAATGCACGTATCACAAAGGTGTTTGTCAGATTGCTTCTGTCTAGTTTTTATATGAAGATATTTCCTTTTCCTCCATAGGCCTCACATTGCTCGAAATGTCCAATTTGCAAATTCTACAAAAGAGTGTTTCAAAGCAGATCTATCAAAAGCAAGGTTAAAGTCTGAGAGATGGATGCAACCATCACAAAGAAGTTTGTCAGAATGCTTCTGTCTGGTTTTTATGTGAAGATATTTCCTTTTCCAGCATAGGCCTCAAAGTGCTCCAAATGTCCAAATGTAGATTCTACAAACAGAGTGTTTCAAAGCTGCTCTATGAAAAGTAAGGTTCAACACTGTGAGATTAATGCACACATCACAAAAAAATTTGTCAGAATGCTTCTGTCTAGTTGTTTTGTGAAGATACTTCCTTTTCCACCATAGGCCTCAAAGTGCTCCAAATATCCACTTTCAAATTCTATACAAAGAGTGTTTCAAAGCTGCTCTATCAAAATAAAGGTTCAACTCTGTGACATTAATGCACACATCACAAAGAAGTTTGTCAGAATGCTTCTGTCTAGTTTTTATATGAAGATATTTGCCTTTCCAAGACAGGCCTCAAAAGGCAACAATGTGCCATGGCAGATAATACAAAACGACATTTCAAAACTGCTCTATCAAAAGTAAAGTTCAACTCTGTGAGATGAATGCTCGTATCACAAAGGCGTTTGTCAGAATTCTTCTGTCTAGTTTTTATGTGAAGATATTTCCATTTCCACCATAGGCCTCAAAGCGCTCCAAATGTCCACTTGCAAATTCTATAAAAAGTGTTTCAAAGCTGATCTATCAAAAGTAAGGTTCAACTCTGTGAGATGAATGCACAATCAGAAAGAAGTTTCCAGAATGCTTCTGTGTAGTTTTTTTGTGAAGATATTTCTTTTTCCACAAAAAGCCTCAAAGCACTCCAAACGTCCACTTGCAGATTCTGCAAAAAGCGGGTTTCAGAACTGCTCAATCAAAAGTAAGTTTCAACTCTGTGACACACATGCACACATCACAAAGAAGTTTGTCAGAATGCTTCCGTCTAGTTTTTATATGAAGATCTATCCCTTTCCAAGATAGATCTTCAAAAGGAAAAAATGTCCCATTGCAGATAATACAAAAAGAGTGTTTCAATACTGCTCTATCAAAAGAAAAGTTTAACTCTGTGAGAAGAATGCACATATCACAAAGGCATTTGTCAGATTTCTTCTGCCTAGTTTTTCTGTGAAGATATTTCCTTTTCCACCGTAGGCCTCAAAGCGCTCCAAAAGTCCACTTGCAAATTCCACAAAAAGAGTGTTTCAAAGCAATCTATCAAGAGCAAAGTTCAAGTCCGTAAGATGAATGCAACCATCACAAAGAAGTTTGTCAAAATGCTTCTGTCTATTTTTTATGTGAAGATATTTCCTTTTTCACCATAGGCCTCAAACCACTCCAAATGTCCACTTGCAGATTCTACAAAAAGAGTGTTTCAAAGCTTCTCTATCAAAAGTAAGGTTCAACTCTGTGAGATGAAAGCACACATCACAAAGAAGTTTGTCAGAACCCTTCTCTGTACTTTTTATGTGAAGATATTTCCTTTTCCACCATAGACCTCAAACTGCTCCAAATGTCCACTTGCAGATTCTACAAAAAGAGTGTTTCCAAGCTGCTCTATGAAAAGTAAGCTTCAACTCTGTGAGATGAATGCATACATCACAAGGAAACTTGTCAGGATGCTTCTGTCTAGTTTTTATGTGAAGATATTTCCTTTTCCAACATTGGCCTCAAAGTGCTGAAAATGTCCACTTGCAGATTCTACAAAAATAGTGTTTCAAAACTGCTCTATCAAAAGTAAAGTTCAACTCTGTGAGATGAACGCACACACCACAAAGAAATTTTTCAGACTTCTTCTGTACAGTTTTTATGTGAAGATATTTCCTTTTTCAGCTTAGGCCTCAAAGCACTCCAAATGTCCAAATAGCAGATTCTACAAAAGAGTGTTTCAAAGCTGCTCCATCAAAAGTAAGGTTCAACACTGTGAGATGAATGCACACATCACAAAGAAATTTGTCAGAATGCTTCTGTCTAGTTGTTATGTGAAGATATTTCCTTTTCCACCATAGGCCTCAAAGCACTCCAAATTTCCATTTGCAAATTCTATAAAAAGAGGGTTTCAAAACTGCTCTATCAAAAGTAAGGTTCAACTCTGTGACATTAATGCACACATAACAAATAAGTTTGTTAGAATGCTTCTGTCTAGTTTTTCTATGAAGATATTTCCCTTTCCAAGATAGGCCTCAAAAGGCAAAAATGTCCCATGGCAGATAATACAAAAAGACGGTTTCAAAACTGCTCTATCAAAAGTAAAGTTCAACTCTGTGAGAAGAATGTACACATCACAAAGAAGTTTGTCAGAATGCTTCTGTCTGGTTTTATGTGAATATATTTCCTGTTCCACCGTAGACCTCAAGGCACTCCACATGTCCAATTGCAGATTCTACAAAAAGAGTGTTTCAAAGCTGCTCTATGAAAAGTAAGGTTCAACACTGTTAGATGAATGCACACATCACAAAGAAGTTTGTCAGAATGCTTCTGTCTAGTTTTTATGTGAAGATATTTCCTTTTCACCATAGGCCTCAAAGCAGCTCCAAATGTCCACTTGCAAATTCTACAAAAGAGTGTTTCAAAGCTGATCCATCAAAAGTAAGGTTCAACTCTTTGAGATGAATGCACAAATCACAAATAAGTTTGTCAGAATACTTCTGTGTAGTTTTTGTGTGAAGATATTTCTTTTTCCACCATTAGCCTCAAAGCACTCCAAATGTCCGCTTGCAATTCTACAAAAAGTGGGTTTCAAAACCGCTCAATCAAAAGTAAGGTTCAACTCTGTGACACAAATGCACACATCACAAAGAAGTGTGTCAGAATGCTTCCGTCTAGTTTTTATGTGAAGATATATCCCTTTCCAAGATAGGCCTCAATAGGCAACAAATGTCCCATTGCAGTTAATACAAAAAGAGTGTTTCAAAAGTGCTCTATCAAAAGAAAAGTTGAGCTCTGTGAGAAGAATGCATGTATCACAAAGGCATTTGTCAGAATTCCTCTAGTTTTTATGTGAAGATATTTCCTTTTCCACTAGGCCTCAAAGCGCTCCAAAAGTCCACTTGCAAATTCTACAAAAAGGGTGTTTCAAAGCAGCTCTATCAAAAGCAAGTTTCAAGTTTGTGAGATGAATGCAACCATCATGAGGAAGTTTGTCAAAATGCTTCAGTCTACTTTTTATGTGAAGATATTTCCTTTTTCACCATAGGCTTCAAACCGCTACATATGTCCATTTGCATATTCTATGAAAAGAGTGTTTCAAAGCTTCTCTATCAAAAGTAATGTTCAACTCTGTGAAATGAAAGCACACATCACAAAGAAGTTTGTCAGAATACTTCTTTGCAGTTTTTATGTGAAGATATTTCCTTTTCCACCATAGGCCTCAAAGCACTCCAAATGTCCACTTGCAGATTCTACAAAAGAGTGTTTCAAAGCTGCTGTATGAAAATTAAGGTTCAACACCATGAGATGAATGCACACATCACAAAGAAATTTGTCAGAATGCTTCTGTCTAGTTGTTAGGTGAAGATATTCCCTTTTCCACAATAGGCCTCAAAGCCCTCCAAGTGCCCACTTCCAGATTTTACAAAAGAGAGTTTCAAAACTGCTATATCAAAAGTAAGTTTCAACTCTGTGACATTAATGCACACATAACAAATAAGTTTGTTAGAATGTTTCTGTCTAGTTTTTCTATGAAGATATTTCCTTTCCAAGATAGGCCTCAAAGCACTCAAATGTCCAATTGCAGATTCTACAAAAGAAGAGTTTCAAAACTGCTCTATCAAAAGTAAAGTTCAACTCTGTGAGAAGAATGTACGTATCACAAAGGCGTTTGTCAGAATGCTTCTGTCTGGTTTTTATGTGAAGATACTTCCTTTCCAGCATAGGCCTCAAAGCGCTCCAAATGTCCAGTTGCAGATTCTACAAAAAGAGTGTTTCAAACTGCTCTATCAAAAGTAAGGTAAAACTCTGTGAGATGAATGCATACTTCACAAAGAAGTTTGTCAGAATACTTCTGTGTAATTTTTATGTGAAGTTGTTTCTTTTTTCACCATAAGCCTCAAAGAGCTCCAAATGTCCAAATGCAGATTCTACATAAAAGAGTGTTTCAAAGCTGCTCTATCAAAGATAAGGTTCAACTCTGTGAGACGAATGCAGACATTACAAAGAAGTTTGTCAGAATGCTTCTGCTAGTTTTTATATGAAGATATTTCCTTTTCCACCATAGGCCTCAAACACTCCAAATGTCCACTTGTAGTTTCTACAAAAAGAGTGTTTCAAAGCTACTGTATCAAAAGTAAGGTTTAACTCTGTGAGATGAATGCACACAATCCAAAGAAGTTTGTCAGAATACATCTGTGTAGTTTTTATGAGAAGATATTTCTTTTTCCACCATAGGCCTCAAAGCACTCCAAATGTCCACTTGCAGATTCTACAAAAAGTGTGTTTCAAAACTGCTCAATCAAAAGTAAGGTTCAACTCTGTGACAGTAATGCAAACATCACAAAGAAGTTTGTCAGAATGTTTCTGTCTAGTTTTTATGTGAAAATATTTCCCTTTTCGAGACAGGCCTCAAAACGCTCCAAATGTCCCCATGCAGATACTACAAAAAGAGAGTTTCAAAACTGCTGTATCAAAAGTAAAGTTCAACTCTCTGAGAATAATGCACGTATCACAGAGGTGTTTGTTAGAATGCTTCTATCTAGTTTTTATGTGAAGATGTTTCCTTTTCCACCATAGGCCTTAAAGCACTCCAAATGTCCAATTGCAGATTCTACAAAAAGAGTGTTTAAAAGAGGCTCTATCAAAAGAAAGGTTCAACTCTGTGAGATGAATGCACACATCACAAATAAGTTTGTGAGAATGTTTCTGTCTAGTTTTTATATGAAGGTATTTCCCTTTCCACTATAGGCCTCAAAATGCTCAAATATCCCCTTGTAGATAATACAAAAAACGAGTTTCAAAACTGCTCTATCAAAAGTAAAGCTCAACTCTGTGAGAAGAATGCACGTATCACAAAGGCGTTTGTCAGAATGCTTCTGTCTAGTCTTTTTGTGAAGATATTTCCTTTTCCAACCTATTCCTCAAAGCGCTCCGAATTTCCAAATGCAGATTCTATAAAAAGAGTGTTTCAAAGCTGCTCTATCAAAAGAAATGTTCAACACTGAGACGAATACACACATCACAAAGAAGATTGTCAGAATACTTCTTGTAATTTTTATGTGAAGGTGTTTCTTTTTCCACCATAAGTCTGAAAGTGCTCCAAATGTCCACTTCAGATTCTACAAAAAGAGTTTCAATACTGCTCAATCAAAAGTAAGTTCAAATCTGTGACATTAATACACACATCATAATGAAGTTTGTCAGAATGCTTCTGTCCAGTTTTTATATGAAGATATTTCCCTTTCCAAGATAGCCCAGAAAACGTTCCAAATGTCCCCTTGCAGATAATACAAAAAGAGAGTTTCAAAACTGCTCTATCAAAAGAAAAGCTCAACTCTGTGAGAAGAATGCACCTATCACAGAGGCGTTTGCCAGAATGCTTCTGTCTAGTCTTTTTGTGAAGATATTTCCTTTTCCACAGTATGCCTCAAAGGGCTCCAAATGTCCAAATGCAGATTCTACAAAAAGAGTGTTTCAAAGCTGCTCTATCAATGGTAAGTTTCACCTCTGTGAGACGAATGCACACATCACAAAGAAGTTTCTCATAATGCTTCTGTCTAGTTTTAAAGTGAAGATATTTTCTTTTCCGCCATTGGCCTCAAATCGTTCCAAAGGTCCACTTGCAGATTCTACAAAAAGATTGTTTCAAACCTGCTCTATCAAAAGTAAAGTTCAACTCAGTGAGATGAATGCACAAATCACAAAGAAGTTTGTCAGAATACTTCTGCGTAATTTTTATGTGAAGATGTTTCTTTTTCCACCATAGTCCTCAAAGCACTAAAATGTCCACTTGCAGATGGTACAAAAAGAGTGTTTCAAAGCTGCTCCATCAAAAGTAAGGTTAAACTCTGTGAGATGAATGCACATATCACAAAGAAGTTTGTCAGAATCCTTCTGTCTAGTTTTTATATGAAGATATTTCCCTTTCCAAGATAGGCCTCAAAACTCTCCAAATGTCCCCTTGCAGATAATACAGAAAGAGAGTTTCAAAACTGCTCTATCAAAAGAAAAGTTCAACTCTGTTAGAAGATTGCAGGTATCACAAAGGCATTGGTCAGAATTCTTCTGTGTAGTTTCTATGTGTATTTCCTTTTCCACCATAGGCCTCAAACCACTCCAAATGTCCACTTGCAGATTCTACAAAAAGAGTTTTTCAAAGCTGCTCTATGGAAAGTAAAGTTCAACTCTGTGAGATGAATGCACACACATCAAAATAGTTTGTCAGAATACTTCTGTGTAGTTTTTATGTGAAGGTATTACTTTTTCCAATTTAGGCCTCAAAGCCCTCCAAATCTCCACTTGCATATTCTACAAAAAGAGTGTTTCAAAACTGCTCAATCAAAAGTAAGTTTCAACTCTGTCACAGTAATGGAAACATCACAAAGAAGTTTGCCAGAATGCTTCTGTCTAGTTTTTATATGAAGATATTTCCCTTTCAAAGACAGGCCTCAAAATGCTCCAAATGTCCCTTGCAGATACTACAAAAAGAGAGTTTCAAAACTGCTCTATCAAAACAAAGTTCAACTCTGTGAGAAGAATGCACGTATCACAAAGGCATTTGTCAGAATGCTTCTGTCTAGTTTTCATGTGAAGATACTTCCTTTTGCACCATATGCCTCAATCCGCTCAAAATATCTCATTGCAGATTCTGCAGAGTGTTTCAAAGCCACTCTAGGAAAAGTAGCTTTCAACTCTGTGAGATGAATGCACACATCACAAAAGAGTTTGTCAGAATCCTTCTGTCTACTTTTTATGTGAAGATATTACCTTTTCCACCATAGGCATGAAAGCGTTCCAAATGTCCACTTGCAGATTCTACAAAAAGAGTGTTTCAAAGCTGCTCTATCAAAAGTAAAGTTCAACTCTGTGAGATGAATGCACAAATCACAAAGATATTTGTCAGAATATTTCTGTGTAGTTTTTAGTGAAGATATTTATATTTCCACCATAGTCCTCAAAGAGCTACAAATGTCCACTTGCAGATTCTCCAAAAAGAGTGTTTCAACCGTGCTCTATCAGCAGTAAGGTTAAACTCTCTGAGATGAATGCACACATCACCAAGAAGTTTGTCAGAATACTTCTGTGCAGTTTTTAAATGAAGATATTTCCCTTTCCAAGACATGCCACAAAGAGATCCAAATGTCCCCTTTCAGATACTACAAAAAGAGAGTTTCAAAACTGCTCTATCAAAATTAAAGTTCAACTCTGTGAGAAGAATGCATGTATCACAAAGGCGTTTGTTAAAATGCTTCTGTCTAGTTTTTATGTGAAGATATTTCCTTTTCCACCATAGGCCTCACTTGCAGACACTACAAAAGGAGTGTTTCAAAGGTGCTCTATCAACAGTCAGGTTTAACTCTGTGACATGAATGCATGTATCACAAACAAGTTTGTCAGAATGCTTCTGTATCTTTTTTATATGAAGATATTTCCTTTTCCACCATGGGACTCAAAGCGCTCCCAATCTGCAATTGCAGAATCTACATAAAGAGTGTTTCAAAACTCCTCAATGAAATGTAAAGTTCAACGCTGTGAGAACATTGCACATGTCACAAAGTCTTTTGTCAGAATGCTTCTGTCTAGCTTTTATATGAAGATATTTCCCTTTCCAAGTTAGGACTCAAACCGCTCCATTGTCTGCTTTCATGTACTACAAAAAGAGAGTTTCAAAATGCTCTATCAAAAGTAAAGTTCAAACCTGTGAGATGAATGCACGTATCACAAAGCAGTTTGTCAGAATGCTTGTTTCGTTTTTATTTGAAGATATTTCCTTTTCCACCATAGGCCTGAAAGCGCTCCAAATCTCCTCTTGCAGAATCTACAACTAGAGTGTTTCAAAACTGCTCTATCAAAAGTAAGGTGCAACTCTGTGAGATGAATGCAAACATCACAAAGGCGTTTGTCAGAATGCTTCTGTCTAGTTTTTATGTGAAGATATTTCCTTTTTCACCATAGGCCTCAAAGCTCTCCAAATGTCCAATTGCAGATTCTACAAAAAGAGTGTTTCAAAGCTTCCCTATGAAAAGTAAAGTTCAACTCTGTGAGTTGAATGCACACATCACAAAGTAATTTGTCACAATGTTTCTGTCTAGTTTTTATGTGAAGATATTTCCTTTTCCACCATAGGCCTCAAAGCACTCCAAATGTCCACTTACAGATTCTACAAAAAGAGTGTTTCACAACTGCTCTATCAAAAGAAAGGTTCAACTTGGTGAACTGAATGCCCACATCTTAAAGAAGTTTGTCAGAATGCTTCTGTCTAGTTTTTTTAAAGGATATTTGAGAGCGCATTAAGTAATATATTGAAAAAGAAAATATCTTCAGATAAAAACCAGAAAGCTGCTTTCTGAGAAACTTCATTGGGATGTGTGCATTTATCTCACACAGTTAAACTTTTCTTTTGAATGAACAGTTAGATACACTGTTTCTGTAGTCTCTGCAAAGGGATATTTTGGAGCCCATTGAGTCCTACTGTGAAAAAGTAAATATCTTCAGTTAAAAACTAGAAAAAAGCCTTTTGTGAAACTCCTTTGTGATGTGTGCAATTATCTAACAGAGCTAAACCTTTTTTTGATCAGTTTTGAAACACTCGTTAGTAGAATCTGTGAACAGATATTTGGGAGTTCATTGGCACCTATGGTGAAAAAGGAAATATCTTCAGATAAAAACTAGAAAGAAGGTTTTGGAGAAACCACTTTGTTATGTGTGCATTCATCACTCAGAGTTAAATCTTTATTTTGATTGAGCAGTTTGCAAACACTTTTTTTGGAGAATCTGGGAAGGGATATTTTAGAGCACATTGACACTTATAGTGAAAAAAAATCTTGAGATAAAAACTCTAAAGAAGCTTTCTCAGAAACTGCTTTCTGATGTATGCTTTCATCTCACAGAGTTAGACCTTTCTTTTGATTGAACAGTTTCTACACACTGTTTTTGTAGAATCTGTGAAGGGATATTTGGGAGTGCATGGAGGCCTATGGTGAAAAAGGAAATATTCTGATAAAAACTATAAAGAAGCTTTCAGAGATCTTGCTTTTTGATGTGTGCATTCATCTCACAGAGTTAAAGCTGTCCTTTGATAGAGCGTTTGGAAACACTGTTTCTGGAGAATCTGCAAAGGGATATTTGGGAGTGCTTTGAGGCCTGTGGTGAAAAAGGAAAAAGCTTCAGACAAAACTAGAAAGAAGCATTCTGAGAAACTGCTTTGGGATTTGTGCATTAATCTCATAGAGTTAAACCTTTCTTTTGATTGAGCAGTTTGGAAAAACTCTTCATGTAGAATCTGAGAGGGAATATTTCAGTGCACTTAAAGGCCTATGGCATAAAAGGAAATATCTTCAGATAAAAACTACAAAGAAGATTTCTGAGAAACTGTCTTTGTGATGTGCACGTTCTTTTCAGAGATTTAAACCTATCTTTTGATTGAGTAGCTTTGAAACACTGTTTTTGTAGAATCTGCAAAGAGATATTTGCAAGTGCATAGAGGCATATAGTGAAAAAGGAAATATCTTCAGATAAAACTAGAAGGAAGTTTCTGAGACATTGCTTTGTGATGTGTGTATTCATCTCACAGAGTTAAACCTTTCTTTTGATTGAGCAGTTTGTAAACACTGTTTTTGTAGAATCTGGAAGGGATATTTGAGAGCACATTGAGGCCTATGGTAAAAAGGAAATATCTTCCGATAAAAACAAGAAAGAAGCACTGTTTAATGGTGTGTGTGTTAACCTTAGAGTGTTAGAGCTCTCTTTTGATTGAGCAGCTTGGAAACACTGTTTTTGTAGAATCTGCAGAGGGATATTTATGTGAACATTTAGGTCTATTGTGAAAAAGGAAATATCTTCACATAAAAAGAAGAAAGAAGATTTCTGAGAAACCACTTTGTGATGTGTGCATTCGTTCCAGAGAGTTAAACACTTGTTTTGATTGAGCAGTTTGGAAACCCTGACTTTTTAGAAACTGCAAAGGGATATTTGGGAGTGCATTGAGGCCTATTGTGAAAAACAAATGACTTCATATCAAAACCAGAAAGAAGCTTTCTCAGATACGGTTTGTGATGTGTGTATTCATCTCACAGAATTAAACCTTTCTTTTGATTGAGCAGTTTGTAAACACTGTTTTTGTAGAATCTGTGAAGGGGTAGTTTGGAGCCCATTGAGGCCTATGGTGAAAAAGGAAATATCTTCAGATAAAAACTAGAAGGAAGTTTCTGAGACATTGCTTTGTGATGTGTCTATTCATCTCACAGAGTTAAAGTTTCTTTTGATTGAGCAGTTTGGAAACACTGTTTTTGTAGAATCTGAGAAGGGATATTTGGGAGTGCATTGAGGCCTGTGGAAAAAAGGAAACGTCTTCATATAAAAACTAGAAGGAAGCATTCTGAGAAACTGCTATGTGATTTTGTACTCATCTCATGGAGTTAAAACTTTCACCTGATTGAGCAGTTTGGAAACAGTTTTTGTAGAATCTACAAATATTTCGGAGTGCATTGAGTCCCATGGTATAAAAGGAAATATCTTCAGATAGAATCTAGAAAACACCTTCTGAGAAATCTCTATGTAATGAGTGCATTCATCTCACTGTGTTAAACTGTTCTTTTGATCAAGCAGGTTGGAAACCCTTTTTTTGTAGAATCTGTGAAGGGATATTTGAGAGCACATTGAGGCCTATGTTGAAAAAGTAAATATGTTCAGATTAAAACTAGAAAGAAGATTTCTGAGAAATTTTCTTCATGATGTTTGCATTCATCTCAGAGAGTTAAACATAACTTTTGATTGAGCAGCTTGGAAGCATTGTTGTTGTAGAATCTGAGAAGGGAATTCATTGGGGCCTATAGTGAAAAAGGAAATATCTTCAGATAAAAACTAGAAAGAAGCTTTCTGACAAACTGTTTCTTGATGTGAGCAATCATGTCACAGAGTTAAACCTTTCTTTTGTTGGGGCAGGTTGGAATCACTGCTTTTGTTAAATCTGCAAAAGTGTATTTGGGAGCGCCTGGAGCCCTAAGGTGAAAAAGGAAATATCTTCAGATGAAAACTAGAAAGAAGTTTCTGAGACAGTGCTTTGTGATGTGTGTATTCATCTCAAAAAGGTAAACATTTGTTTTGATTGAGAAGTGTGGAAATCCTGTTTATGCAGAAATTGTGAAGGCATATTTGGGAGTGCATTGAGACCTATGGCATAAAAGGAAATATCTTCAGATAAAAACTAGAATGAGGCTTTCTGAGAAACTGCTATGTGATGTTTGCATTCACCTAACAGAGTTAAGCCTTTATTTTGATTGAGCAGTTTGGAAACACTGTTTTTTTAGAATCTGTGAAGGGATATTTGGGAGTACATGGAGTCCTATGGTGTAAAAGGAAATATCTTCAGAAAAATCAAGAAAGCACTTTTTGAGAAACTTCTTTGTGATGTGTGCATTCATCTCACAGTGTTAAACCTTCGTTTTGATTGAGCAGTTTGGAAACACTGTTATTGTAGAATCTGCAAAGGGATATTTGGGAGTGCAGTGAGGCCTATGGTGAAAAATTAAACATCTTCAGAGAAAAACTAGAAATAAGCTTTCTGAGAATCTGATTTTGGTTGTGTGCATTCTTGTCACAGAGGTAAATGTTTCTTTTCATTGAGCAGTTAGGAAACTCTGTTGTTGTGGAATCTGCAAAGGGATATTTGTGAGTGCATTGCAGCCTATGGTGAAAAAGGAAATATCTTCAGATGAAAACTAGAAAGAAGTTTCTGAGACAGTGCTTTGTGATGTGTGTATTCATCTCAAAAAGGTAAACATTTGTTTTGATTGAGAAGTGTGGAAATCCTGTTTATGCAGAAATTGTGAAGGCATATTTGGGAGTGCATTGAGACCTATGGCATAAAAGGAAATATCTTCAGATAAAAACTAGAATGAGGCTTTCTGAGAAACTGCTATGTGATGTTTGCATTCACCTAACAGAGTTAAGCCTTTATTTTGATTGAGCAGTTTGGAAACACTGTTTTTTTAGAATCTGTGAAGGGATATTTGGGAGTACATGGAGTCCTATGGTGTAAAAGGAAATATCTTCAGAAAAATCAAGAAAGCACTTTTTGAGAAACTTCTTTGTGATGTGTGCATTCATCTCACAGTGTTAAACCTTTCGTTTTGATTGCAGCAGTTTGAAAACACTGTTATTGTAGAATCTGCAAAGGGATATTTGGGAGTGCAGTGAGGCCTATGGTGAAAAATTAAACATCTTCAGAGAAAAACTAGAAATAAGCTTTCTGAGAATCTGATTTTGGTTGTGTGCATTCTTCTCACAGAGTTAAAACTTTCTGTTGATTTAGAAATTTGGAAACACTGTTTTTGTAGTGTTTGTGAATTGATATTTAGGAGCGCATTGAGACCTATGGTGAAAAAGGATATAGATTCAGAGAAAAGCTAGAATCTTTCTGAGACACAGCTTTGTGATGTGTGCATTCATGTCAAGGAGATAAACCTTTGTGCTGATTGAACAATTGGAAAAACTCTTTTTGTAGAATTTGCAAAGGAATATTTGGGAGCTCATTTCACCCTGTGGTGAAAAAGAAAATATCTTCAGAAAAAACTAGAATGAAGCTTTCTGAGACAGTGGTTTGTGATGAGAGCATTCATCTCATGGAGTTAAATCTTTCTTTTGATTGAGCAGTTTGGAGACACTGTTTTTGTAGAATCTGTGAAGGGATATTTGGGAGCATATTGAGGCCAACACTGAAAAAGGAAATATATGCATAAAAAAATTAGAAAGAAGCTTTCTGAGACATTATTTTTTGAGAGTTCATTCATCCCACAGAGTTAAAGCTTCCTTTGGATTCAGCAGTTTGGAAACACGGTTTTTGTAGAATCTGTGAAGGAATATTTGAGAGTGCATTGAGGTCTATGGTGAAAAAGGAAATATCTTCTGATAAACACTAGAAAGAAGCTTTCTGAAGAACTACTTTGTGATGTGTGAATTCATCTCACAGAGTTAAACTTTTCTTTAGATTGAGCAGTTTGGAAACACTGTTTTTGTAGTATATGCGAAGGGACATTTGGGAGTGCATTGAGGCCTATTGTGAAAAACTGAATATCTTCAGATAAAAACTAGAAAGATGCTTTCTGAGAATTTTCTTTCTGTTGTGTGCATTCTTCTCACAGAGTTAAAACTTTCTCTTGATTTTGCAGTTTGGAAAAGCTTTTTGTAGTGTCTGGCAATTGATATTTGGGAGTGCATTGAGGCCTATGATGAAAAAGGAAATACCTTCAGAAAAAAAACAGAAAGAATAGTTTTGAGAAACCACTTTGTGATGTGTGCATTCATCTCACAGAGTTAAAGCTTTCTTTTGATTGCACAGTTTGAAAACACTGTTTTTGTGGAATCTGCAAAGGGATATTTGGGAGCACATTGAGGCCTACTGTGAAAAAGGAAGTATCTTCAGGTAAAAACTAGAAAGAAGCTTTCTGAGACGATGCATTGTGATGGATGTATTAATCTCACAGAGGTAAATCATTCTTTTGATAGAACAGTTTGGAAGCACTGTTATTGTAGAAATTGCAAAGGGATATTCTGGAGCTCATAGAAGTTTATGCTGAAAAAGGAAATAACCCCCAATAAAAACTAGAGAGAAGCTTTTTGAGGAACTACTTTGTAATGTGTGCATTCATCTCACAGAGGTAAACTTTTCTTTTCATGGAGCAATTAGGAAACACTGTTTTTGTGGAATCTGCAAAGGGATATTTTGTAGCATGTTGAGGCACATGATATAAAAACTCCTCCAGAGAAAAACTTCAAAGAAACATTCTGAGATACTGCTTTATGATGTGTGTATTCATCTCACAGAGATAAACCTTTCTTTTGATTAAAAGATTTGGAAGCAGGTTTTTGCAGTATCTGTGAAGGGATACATGGGAATTCTTAGAGGCCTTTGGTGAAAAAGCAAGTATCTTCAGAGAAAAACTAGGAAGATTTCTGAGAAACTGCTTTGTCATGTCTGCATTCATTATACAGAGTTAAAACTTACTTTTGATTAAGCAGCTTGGAAACACTGTTTTTGTAGAATCTGTGAAAGGATATTTCAGAGTGAACTGAGGCCTATGGTGAAAAAGGAAATAACTTAAGTTCAAAACTAGAAAGAAGTTTTCTGAGAAACTGCTTTATGATGAGTGCATTCAGCTCACAGAGGTAAAAATTTCTTTTCATTCAGCAGTTTGGGATCACTGTTTTTGTAGAATATGTGAAGGGATATTTGGGAGTGCATTGAGGCCCATGGTGAGAAAGGAAATATCTTTAGATAAAAACTAGAAAGAATCTCTCTGAGAAACTGCTTTGTGATGTGAGCATTCATCTCACAGAGTTAAACTTTCTGTTGATTGAGCAGTTTGTAAACATGGTTTCAGTAGAATATGTGAAGGTATATTTGGGAGTGTATTGAGGCCTATGGTGAAAAAAAGGGTGTATCTTCAAAGAAAAACTAGAAAGAAGCTTTCTGAGACACTAGCTTTGTGTCTGTGTGCATTCATCTCACAGAGTTAAATTTTTCTGTTGATTGAGCAGTTTGGAAACACTGTTTTTGTAGAATCTGCAAAGGGATATTTGGGAGCACATTGAGGCCTACTGTGAAAAAGGAAGTATCTTCAGGTAAAAACTAGAAAGAAGCTTTCTGAGACGATGCATTGTGATGGATGTATTAATCTCACAGAGGTAAATCATTCTTTTGATAGAACAGTTTGGAAGCACTGTTATTGTAGAAATTGCAAAGGGATATTCTGGAGCTCATAGAAGTTTATGCTGAAAAAGGAAATAACCCCCAATAAAAACTAGAGAGAAGCTTTTTGAGGAACTACTTTGTAATGTGTGCATTCATCTCACAGAGGTAAACTTTTCTTTTCATGGAGCAGTTTGGAAACTCTGTTTTTGTGGAATCTGCAAAGGGATATTTTGTAGCATGTTGAGGCACATGATATAAAAACTCCTCCAGAGAAAAACTTCAAAGAAACATTCTGAGATACTGCTTTATGATGTGTGTATTCATCTCACAGAGATAAACCTTTCTTTTGATTAAAAGATTTGGAAGCAGGTTTTTGCAGTATCTGTGAAGGGATACATGGGAATTCTTAGAGGCCTTTGGTGAAAAAGGAAATATCTTCAGATAAAACTAGACAGAAGCTTTCTGAGAAACTGCTTTGTCATGTCTGCATTCATTATACAGAGTTAAAACTTACTTTTGATTAAGCAGCTTGGAAACACTGTTTTTGTAGAATCTGTGAAAGGATATTTCAGAGTGAACTGAGGCCTATGGTGAAAAAGGAAATAACTTAAGTTCAAAACTAGAAAGAAGTTTTCTGAGAAACTGCTTTATGATGAGTGCATTCAGCTCACAGAGGTAAAAATTTCTTTTCATTCAGCAGTTTGGGATCACTGTTTTTGTAGAATATGTGAAGGGATATTTGGGAGTGCATTGAGGCCCATGGTGAGAAAGGAAATATCTTCAGATAAAAACTAAAAAGAATCTCTCTGAGAAACAGCTTTGTGATGTGAGCATTCATCTCACAGAGTTAAACTTTTCTGTTGATTGAGCAGTTTGTAAACATGGTTTCAGTAGAATATGTGAAGGTATATTTGGGAGTGTATTGAGGCCTATGGTGAAAAAGGGTGTATCTTCAAAGAAAAACTAGAAAGAAGCTTTCTGAGACACTGCCTTGTGATTTTTGCATTAATCTCAGAAAGTTGAATCTTTCTGTTGATTGAACAATTTGGAAGCATTATTTTTGTAAAATCTGGAAGGGATATTGGGAGAGCATTGAGGCCTATGGTGAAAAAGGAAATATTTTAAGAGAAAATGTAGAAAGAAGCTTCCTGAGAAACTGCTCTGTGATATGAACATTCATTTCACTGACATAAAGCTTTCTTTTGATTGAAGAGTTTGGAAATTAGAGTTTGTTCATTTAGAATCTGCAAAGGGTTATTTGCAGCCCCATGAGGCCTATGATGAAAAAGGAAATATCTTCAGATAAAAAATATAAAGAAGCTTTCTGACAGGCTGTTTGTGACGTCTGTATTCACCTTACATAGTTAGATTTTCTTTTGATTGAACAGTTTAAAAGTCTGTTTTTGTAGAATCTGCCATGGGATGTTTAGGAGCACATTGAGGCCTATGGTGAAAAAAAATTATCTTCAGATAAAAACTAGACAGAAGCTTTCTGAGAAACTTCTTTGTGATGTGTACATTCATCATACAGATTTAAACATTTCTTTTGATTGAGCAGCTTGGAAACACTGTTCTTGTAGAATCTGGAAAAGGATATTTGGCAGTGCATTGAGGCCTATGGTACAAAAGGAAATATCTTAAGATAAAAACTGGAAAGAAGCTTTCTGAGATATTGCTTTATGCTGTGTGCATTCATCTCAGAGAGTTAAATCTTTCTTTTGATTGAGCAGTTTGGAAATAGTTTTTGTAGAATTTGCAAAGAGATATTTGGGAACACATCGAGGCCTATGATGAAAAGGGAAATATCAGATAAAAAATAGAAAGAAGATTTCTGAGACATTTTTTGTGATGTGTGCGTTCACCTCACAAAGCTAAACATTTCCTTTGATTGAGCAGTTGGAGACAAGGTTTTTGTAGAATCTGTGAAGAGATGTTTCAGAGTGCATTGAGGCCTATGGTGAAAAGGAAATATCTTCAGAGAAATACTAGAAAGCAGCCTTCAGAGACATTTCTTTGTGATGCGTGGTTTCAGCTCAGAGAGCAAAAAATTTCCTTTGATTGAGCAATTTGGAGACAGTGTTTTTGAAGCATCTACATAAGGATATTTGGGAGCACATTGAGGCCTATGGTGAAAGAGGAAATACTTTCAGATAAAAAGTAGAAAGAAGATTTCTGAGAAATTGCTTTGTGTTATGTGCATTGATCTCACAGTGTTGAATCTTTCTTTTGATGGAGCAGTTGGGAAACACTGTTTTTGTAGAATCTGAGAAAGGATATTTGGGAGTGTTTTGAGGCCTATGGTGAAAAAGGAAATACCTTCAGATAAAAATTAGAAAGAAGGTTTCTGAGAAACTGAGTTATGATGTGTACATTCACCTCACGGAGTTAAAACATTCTTTTGATTGAGCAGCTTGGAACTCTTTTTTTATAGAATCTGCGATAGGATATTTGGGAGCACATTGAGGCCTATGGTGAAAAGGGAAATATCTTCAGACAAAAAAAAACTCACATATTTAAGGCTTTCTTTTGATTCAGCAGGTTGAAAACACTATTTTTGTAGCATCTGCAAAGGGATATTTGGGAGTGTATAGAGGCTTATGTTGTAAAAGACAGTACCTTCAGATAAAAAGTTGAAAGAAGTTTTCTGAGATGCTGTGTTGTGGAGTGTGCATTCTTCTCACAGAGTTAAACCTTTCTTTTGATTGAGAAGTTTGGAAATACTGTTTTTGTAGAATCTGTGAAGGGATATTTTGGAGCACATTGAGGACTACAGTGAAAAAGGAAATATATTCAGAGAAAAATTAGAAAAAAATTTTCTGAGAAATTGCTTTGTGATGTGAGCATTCAGCTCACAGAGTTAAAATTTCTTTTCATTGAGCAGTTTTGAAACACTGTTTTTCTAGAATCTGTGAAGAGATATTTTCAGGAACACATTTATGCCTATGTTGAAAAAGGAAATATATTCAGAGAAAAATTAGAAAAGTTTTCTGAGAAACTGCTTTGTGATGTATGCATTCATCTCCCAGAGTTAAATCTTTTGTTTAAGCAGTTTGGAAACACTGTTTTTGTAGAATCAGTGAAGGGATATTTTGGAGCTCATTGAGGCCTACAGGAAAAAAGGAAATATCTTCATATAACAACTGGAAAGAAGCTTTCTGAGAAACCACTTTGTGATGTGTGCATTCTTGTAACAGAGTTAAGCCTTTCTTTTGATTGAGTAGTTTAGAAACATTGTTTTTATAGAATCTGTGAAGGGATATTTGGGAGTGCATTGAGGCCTATTGTGAGAAAGGAAATATATTCAGATAAAAGCTAGAAAGAAGGTTTCTGAGAAACAGCTCTATGATGCGTGCATTCATCTCACAGAGTTAAACCTTTTTTTTGATTGAGCAGTTTGGAAACATTCTTGGTGTAGAATCTGCGAAGGGATATTTGGAGAACATTGAGTCCTGTGCTAAAACATGAAATATCTTCAGAAAAAATCGAGAAGGAAATTTTCTGAGGAAACAATTTGTAATGTGTCCATGCAACTCACAGTCTCTAAACTGTCCTTTGATTAAGCAGTTTGTAAACAGTGTTGTGGAAGTATCTGTGAAGGGATATTTGGGTGTGAATTAAGGCCCATGGTGAAAAAGGAAATATCTTCAGAAAAAAACAATAAAGAAGCTTTCTGAGAAAGTGCTTTGTGATGTGTGCATTCATCTCACATACGTAAGCTTTTCCTTTAATTGAGCAGTTTGAAAAGAGTGTTTTTGTTGAATCTCCGAAGGGATATTTGGGAGTGCATTGAGACCTATGGTGAAAAAGGAAATAACTTCAGAGAAAAACTAGAAAGAACCTTCTGAGAAACTTCTTTGTGATGTGTGCATTCATCTCACAGAGTTACGACTTTCTGTTGATTGAGCATTTTGGAAACACTGTTTTTGTAGAGTCTGTGAAGGGATAATTCAGAGCTCATTGAATCCAATGGTGAACAAGGAAATATCTTTAGATAAAAACTCAAAAGAAGCTTTCTGAGAAACTACTTTGTGATGAGTGCATTCATCTCAAAGAGTTAAACCTTTCTTTTGATTCAGCAGTTTCAAACACTGTTTTTGTAGAATCTGTGAAAAGATATTCAGGAACACATTGAGGCCTATGGTAAAAAAAGAAATATCTTCAGATAAAAAGTAGAAAGAAGCTTTCTGAGAAACTTCTTTGTTATGTGTGCATTCATCTCACAGAGTTAAACCTTTCTTTTGATTGAGCAGTTTCAAATACTGTTTTTGTAGAATCTGTGAATGGATACTTCAAAGCGCATTGAAACCTAGGATGAAAAAAGACCCATCTTCAGATCAAAGTAGAAAGAAGCGTTCTGAGAAACTGCTTTGGGATGTGTGCATTCATATCACAAAGTTAAACCTTTCTTTTGATTGAGCAGTTTGGAAACACTGTTTTTGTAGATTATATGAAGTGATATTTGGGAGTGCATTGAGGTGTATGGTGAAAAAGGAAATATCTTCAGATAAAAACTATAGAGAAGCTTTCTGAGTAACTTATTTTTGATGTCTACATTGATGTCATAGAAATAAATCATTCATTTGAGCAGTTTGGAAACACTGTTTTTGTAGATTCTGCAAAAGGATATTTGGGGGCACATTGAGGTCTATGGTGAAAAAGGAAATATCTTCAGACAAAAACAAGAAGGAAACTTTCTTAGAAACTGCTTTGTGATTTCTGCATTCATCTCAGAGAGTTAAACTTTCTTTTGATTCAACAGTTTCAAAAACTACTTTTGTAGAATCTGAGAAGGGATAAATGGGAGCACAGTGAGGCCTATGGTGTAAAAGGAAATACCTTCAGATAAAAACTAGCAAGAAGATTTTTGAGAAACTGCTTTGTGATGTGTACATTCAACTCATATATTTAAACCCTTCTTTTGATTGAGCAGCTTGGAAACACTGTTTTTGTAGAATCCGTGAAAGGATATTTGGAAGTGCTTTGAGACCTCTGGTGAAAAAGTAAATAACTGCAGGAAAGACTTGGAAAGAAGCTTTCTGGGAAGCTGCTTTGTGATGTATGCATTGAACTCACAGAGTTAAGGTTTCTTTTGATTAAGCAGTTTGGCAACACTGTTTTTGTAGAATCTGCAAAGGGATATTTGGGAGCACATTGAGACCTATGGTGAAACTGTAAATAAGTTCAGAGAAAAATTAGAAAGAAGCAGTCTGAGAAACTTCTTTATGAAGTGTTCATTCGTCTCACAGAGTTAAAAGTTTCTTTTGATTGAGCACTTTAGAAACACTGTTTTTGTAGAATCTGCAAAAGGATATTTGGGAGTGCATTGAGGCCTATGGTGAAAAAGGAAATATCTCCCGAGAAAAACTAGAAGGAAGCTTTCTGAGAAACTGCTTTCTGATATGTGAATTCATCACATGGAGTTAAATAATTATTTTGATTGAGCTGTTTGGAAACACTGTTTTTGCAGAATCTGCGAAGGCATATTTTCAGAGTGCATTTAGGCCTATGGTGAAAAAGGAAATATGTTCAGAGAAAAACTACAAAAAACCTTCTGAGAAACTGCTTTGTGATGTGTGCATTCAACTCACTGAGTTAAACCTTACTTTTCATTGAGCAGCTTGGAAACACTGTTTATGTTGAATCTGCAAAAGGATAATTTGGAGTGCATTCAGGCTTACAGTGATAAAGGAAACAACTTCAGATAAAAACTAGAAAGAAGCTTTCTGAGAAACCACTTTGTGATGTATTCATTCTTCTCTTCTCACAGATTTAAACCTTTCTTTTGATTGAGCAGTTTGGAAACACTGTTCTTGTAGATTCTACAAAAGGATATTTTGGAGTGCATTGGGGCCTATGCTGAAAAAGGAAATGGTCTTCAGATAAAAACTAGGAAGATGCTTTCTGAGGAACTGCTTAGTGATGTGTGCATTTATCTCACAGAGTTAAATGTTTGCTGGATTTAGCAGTTTGGAAACACAGTTTTTCTTGAATCTGCAGAGGGATATTTGGGAGTGCATTGAAGCCTATGGTGAAAAAGGAAATATCTTCAGATAAAAAGTAGAAAGAAGTTTTCTGAGACACAGCTTTGGGATTTTTGCATACATCAGTATCGTCAGAGAAAAACTGCAAAGAAGCTTTCTGACAGACTGCTTTGTGATGTGCACATTCATCTGACAGAGTGAGCCTTCCTTTTGATTGAGCAGTTTGGAAACACTGTTTTTGTAGCATCTTCAAAGAGATATTAGGGAGTGCATTGAGGCCTATAGTGAAAAAGGAAATATCTTCAAATCAAAACTAGAAAGAAGCTTTCTGAGAAACTTCTTTGTTATGTGTGCATTCACCTCACAGAGTTAAAGCTTTCTTTTGATTGAGCATTTTGTAAACTCTGTTTTTGTAGAATCTGTGAAAGGATATTTGGGAGTGCCTTGAGGCCTATGGTGTAAAAGGAAGTATATTCAGATGAAAACTAGAAAGAAATTTTCTGACATACTGCTTTGTGATCTGTGCATTCATCTCACAGAGATAAACCTTTCTTTTGATTGAGCAGTTTGGAAACACTTTTGGGGGGAAAAAGAGAGATCAGACTGTTACTGTGTCTATGTAGAATGAAGTAGATATAACATACTCCATTTTGTTCTTCACTAAGAGAAATTCTTCTGCCTTGAGATGCTGTTAATCTCTAACTCTAGCCCGAACCATGTGCCCATAGAGACATGTGCTGTTTTGACTCAATGTTTAATGGATTTAAGGTTGTGCAGGATGCGCTTTGTTAAAAATGTGTTTGAAGGCAGTGTGTTTGTTAAAAGTCATTGTCATTATCTCATCTCCTGTACCCAGGGACACAATACACTGTGAAAAGCCACAGGGACCTCTCCCTTGGAAAGCCATGTATTGTCTGAGTTTTCTCCCATGTGATAGGCTGAGATGTGGCCTCATGGGAATGGAAAGACCTTACTGTCCCCAAGCCTGACACCCATAAATGGTCTGTGCTGAGGAGGATTAGTGAAAGAGGAAGGCCTCTTTACAGTTGGGATAAGCAGAAGGCATTTGTCTCCTGCTCGTCCCTCAGAATGGAATGTCTCAGTGTAAAACCCAATCCTACATTCTATTTACTGAGATAGGAGAAAACCACCTTATGGCTGATAGTGAGACATGCTGGTGGCAATACTGCTCTTTAATGCACCAAGATGTTTGTGTAGAGTCAAACATTAATCTGGCCTACGTGCACATCAAAGCACAGAACCTTTCCTTAAATTTATTTATGACACAGAGACCTTTGCTCACATGTTTTCCTGCTGACCCTTTCTCCACTATTATCCTATAGTCCTGCCACATCCCCCTCACCAAGACAGTAGAGATAGTGTTCAATAAATACTGAGGGAACTTAGAGACCAGTGCTGACATGGGTCCTCCATATGCTAAGTGCCAGTCCACTGGTCCCACTGTTCTTTCTCTATACTTTGTCTCTGTGTCTTACTTCTTTTCTCAGTTTCTCCTCCCACTTGATGAGAAACACCCACAGGTGTCAAGGGGCTGGCCCCTTCATCTGGCTCCCAACATGGGTGTTTTTCTCTAGGGTGAAGATACACTAGAGCATGGTCATTGAGGAGACTCCTGAGTACATCCACTGTCAGCATTGCAGTAAGCATGTGCACTGGGAGGAACCCAGGGTAACAATGGGAAAAAATGAAAGTAAATATGCCTCTTATCTCAGCTTTATTAAAATTCTTCTGTGAAGAGGGGGAGTTAGAGTCTCTGCAGAAATCTAATCACTCTATGTCAAACAGTAGAACAATTCTGCCCATGGTTTCCAGAACAGGGAACTTTAGATCTAAAAGATTGGGAAAATATTGGCAAATAATTTAAGCAAGCAAGCAGGGAGGGTAAAGCATCCCACTTACAGTATGGAATGATTGGGCCATTATTAAAGCAGCTTTAGAACATTTTCAAACAAGAGAAGACAGCTTTTCAGTTTCTGATGCCCCTGAAATCTGTGTAATAGATTGTGAAGAAAAGGCAGGGACAGAATCTGAGAAAGTAATGGAGAGTTCACTTTGTAAATATGTAGCAGAGTCTGTAATGGCTCGGTCAACACAAAATGCTTAGTACAATCAATTACAGGAGGTAATATATCCTGAAACATTAAAATTAGAAGAAAAAGGTCCAGAATTAGTGGGATGATCAGAATCTAAACCACGATGGCCAACTCCTTTTCCAGTGGTTCAGATGCCTGTAACATTACAACTTCAAATGCAGGTTAGACAAACACAAACCCCAAGAGAATATCAAATAGAAAAAGATAGAGTCTCTGTCACAGCGATGCCAATCCAGATACAGTATCCACAATATCAGCCAGTAGAAAATAAGACCAAACATCTGGTAGCCTATCAATACCAGCCGCCAGCCGAACTTCATTATCGGCTGGCCCCAGATTATGAGTTTGGACAGCCAGGAATATTTCCAGCACCACAGGACACGGCGCCTTACGCTCAGCAGCCCACTATGAGACTTAATCCTACACCACCACCTAGTGGACAGTGTAGTGCATTACATAAAATTATTGATAAGGCAAGAAAACAAGGAGATATTGAGGTGTGGCTGTTTCCAGTAATATTAGATCCGGTGCCACCTGGAGAAGGGGCTCAAGAGGGAGCGCCTCCACTAACTGAGGCCAGATATAAGTCCTTTTCTATGAAAATGCTAAAAGATATGAAAGAGGGAGTAAAAGAGTATGGACCCAACTCCCCTTATATGAGAACATTATTAGATTCCATTGCTCGTGGACATAGACTCATTTCCTATGATTGGGAGATTTTGGCGAAATCATCACTCTCACCCTCTCAATTTTCACAATTTAAGACTTGGTGGATTGATGAGGCACAAGAACAGGTCCGAAAAAATAGGGCTGTTAATCCTTCAGTTAACATAGGTGCAGATCAACTATTAGGAACAGGTCAAAATTGGAGCATTATTAATCAACAAGCAATAATGCAAAATAAGGCCATTGAGCAAGTTAGAGCTATCTGCCTTAGGGTGTGGGAAAAAATCCAAGACCCAAGCACTGCCTGTCCCTCATTCAATACCATAAGACAAGGCTCTAATGAGCCTTGCCCTGATTTTGTGGCAAGATTTCAAGATGCTGTTCAAAAGTCAATTACTGATGAGAATGCCCGTAAGGTTATAATGGAGTTGATGGTGTATGAAAATGCCAATCTTGAGTGTCAGTCAGCCATTAAACCATTGAAAGAAATGTCACAGCAGGACCAGATGCAATTTCAGAGTATGTAAAATCCTGTGATGGGATTGGAGGAGCTATGCATAAAGCTATTCTTATGGCTCATCAATAGCAGGCGTTGCTTTAGCTGGACAAGTTAGAACATTTGGAGGAAAATGTTATAATTGTCATCAAATTGGTCATCTAAAAAAGAATTGTCCAGTCTTGAATGAAGAAAATATAACAACTCAAGCCACTACAACAACAAATAAAGAGCCACCTGGCCTATACTCAAGATGTAAAAAAGGAAAACATTGGGCTAATAAATGTCGTTCTAAATTTGATAAAAAATGGGCATCATTTTCAGGAAATGGGAAGACGGGCCAGCCTCAGGCCCCACAACAAACTGGGATATTCCCGAATCAGCCCTTTGTTCCTCAGGGTTTTCATGGACAACAACCCCACCGCTTGCTTTCACAAGTGCCTCTGGGAACGGGCCAGTTAACACAATACAACAATAGTCCCCTGACACAAGTGGCAGTGCAGCAGTAGATATATGTGCTATACAAGCAGCCTCTCTGCTTCTATGGGAGCCCCCACAAAAAATCCTTACATGGGTATACGGCCCACTGCCTGAGGGGTCTGTAGCACTCATCTTAGGAAGATTGAGTCTAAATCTAAAGGGAGTTGAAATTCATACTGGTGTGGTTGATTCAGACTACAAATGCGAAATTCAATTGGTTATTTGCTCCTCAATTCCTTGGAGTGCCAGTCCAGAGACAGAATTGCTCAATTATCACGCCTGCCTTATATTAAGGTTGGAAACAGTGAGATAAAGAGAACAGGAGGGTTTGGAAGCAATAATCCGGCAGGAAATGCTTCATATTGGGCAAGTCAGGTCTCAGAGAGCAGATCTGTGTGTAAGGCCTTTATTCAAGGAAAACAATTTGAAGGGTTTTCAACCCTTCCAGACAACTGGAACAGTTGTTTCCATCATTGCTTTAAATCAGTGGCCAAAAAATTGTCCTAAACAAAAGGGTATTACAGGAATTGTCGGCATAGGCATACCTCAGAAGTGTATCAAAGTACTATGATTTTACATTGTTTAGGGCCAGATAATCAAGAAAGTACTATTCAGCCAATGATTACTTCAATTCCTGTTAATCTGTGGGGTCAGGATTTATTAAAACAATGGGGTGCAGAAATTACTATGCCCGCTCCATTATACAGCCCCACGAGTCAAAAAATCATGACTAAAACGGGATATGTACCAGGAAAGGGACCAGGAAAGAATAAAAATGGCAATAAAATCGCAATTGAGGTGAAGGGAAATCAAGAAAAAAAAAGAAATAGGGTATCCTTTTAAGGGGTGGCCACTGTATGGCCTCCTAAACTCATTCCTTAACTTGGAAAACAGAAAAACTGGTATGGGTAAATCAGTGGCTGCTACCAAAATAAAAACTGGAGACTTTAGATTTATTAACAAAGGAACAATTAGAAAAGGGACATATTGAGCCTTCATTCTCACCTTGGAATTCTTCTGTGTTTGTAATTCAGAAAAAATCTGGCAGATGGTGTATGTTCACTGACTTAAGGGCCGTAAATGCTGTAATTCAACTCATGGGGCCTTTCCAACCCAGGTTGCCCTCTCTGGCTATGATTCCAAAAGACCAATCTTTAATTATAATTAATCTGAAGGATTGCTTTTTAACCATGCCTCTGGCAGAGCAAGATCTTGAAAAATTTGCCTTTACTCTACCGGCCATAAATAATAAGGAATGAGCTGCCAGTTATCAGTGGAAAGTGTTACCCCAGGGAATGCCTAATAATCCAACTATTTGTCAGACTTTCGTAGGGCAAGCTTTTCAACCAGTTAGAGACAAGTTTTCAGACTGTTATATCATTCATTATGTTGACGATATTTTGTGTTCTGCAGAAACGAGAGACACATTAATTGACTGTTACACATTTCTGCAAGCAGAGGTTGTCAATGCAGGACAATAGCATCTGATAAGATTCAATCCTCTACTCCTTCCCCTTATTTAGGGATGCAGATAGAAAACAGAAAAATTAAGCCACAAAAAATAGTAGTAAGAAAAGACACACTAAAAACATTAAATGACTTTCAAAAATTGCTAGGAGATATTAATTGGATTTGGCCAACTCTAGGCATCCCTACTTATGCCATGTCAAATTTGTTCTCTATCTTAAGAGGAGACTCAGACTTAAATAGTAAAAGAATATTAACCTCAGAGGCAGCAACAGAAATTAAATTAGTGGAAGAGAAAATTCAGCACAAGTAAATAGAATAGATCCCTTAGCCCCACTCCGACGTTTGTTTTTTGCTACTCCGCATTCTCCAACAGGCATCATTGTTCAAAATACTGATCTTGTGGAGTGGTCATTCCTTCCTCACAGTACAAGTAAGACTTTTACGTTGTATTTGGATCAAATAGCTACATTAATTGGTCAGGCAAGATTACTAATAATAAAATTGTGTGGAAATGACCCAGACACAATAGTTGTTCCTTTAAACAAGGAACAAGTTAGACAAGCCTTTATCAATTCTGGTGCATGGCAGACTGGTCTTGCTAATTTTGTGGAATTATGGATAATCACTACCCAAAAACAACAATCTTCCAGTTTTTGTAAGTAACTACTTGGATTTTACCTAAAATTACCAGAAATAAACCTTTAGAAAGTATGCTGACTGTGTTTACTGATGGTTCCAGTAATGGAAAAGCAGCTCACACAGGGCCAAAAGAGCAAGTCATCAAAACTCAATATCAATGAGCTCAAAGAGCAGAATTGGTTGCAGTTATTACAGTGTTACAAGATTTTAATCAACCTATTAATATTGTATCAGATTCTGCATATGTAGTACAGGCTACAAGGGAAGTTGAGACAGCTCTAATTAAATATAGCATGGATGGTCAGTTAAACCAGCTGTTCAAGTTATTACAACTAACTGTGAGAAAAAGAAATTTCCCGTTTTATATTACTCATATTCGAGCACACACTAATTTACTAAGGTCTTTAACTAAAGCAAATGAACAAGCTGACTTACTGATATCATCTACATTCATAAAAGCACAAGAACTTCATGCTTTGACTCGTGTAAATGTAGCAGGATTCAAAAACAGATATGATGTCACATGGAAACAGGCCAAAAATATTGTACAACATTGTACCCAGTGTCAAGTCCTACACCTGCCCACTCAAGAGGCAGGAGTTAATCCCAGAAGTCTATGTCCTAATGCATTATGGCAAATGGATGTCATGCATGTACCTTCATTTGGAAGATTATCATATATCCAAGTAATAGTTGATACTTATTCACATTTCATATGGGCAACATGCCAGACAGGTGAAAGTACTTTCCATGCTAAAAAACATTTATTATCTTGCTTTGCTGTCTTGGGAGTTCCAGAAAAAATTAAAACTGACAACATACCAGGATACTGTAGTAAAGCTTTCCAAAAATTCTTAAATCGGTGGAAAATTACACATACAACAGTAATTCCCTATAATTCCCAAGGACAGGCCATAGTTGAAAGAACTAACAAAACACTCAAAACTCAATTAGTTAAACAAAAAGAAGCTGGAGAGAGTAAGAGGAGTGTACCACTCCTCAGATGCAAGTTAATCTAGCACTCTATACTTTAAATTTTTAAACATTTATAGAAATCAGACTACTACCTCTGCAGAAGAACATCTCACTGGTAAAAAGAACATCTCACATGAAGGAAAACTGATTTGGTGGCAAGAAAACAAAAATAAGACATGGGAAATAAGGAAGGTGGTAACGTGGGGGGAGGTTTTGCTTGTGTTTCACCAGGAGAAAATCAGCTTCCTCTTTGGATAACCACTAGATATTTAACGTTCTACAATGAGCCCATTGGAGATGCAAAGAAAGTACCTTCACAGAGATGGAAACACTGCAATCGAGCACCATCGACTCACAAGATATGATGCTGTCACATCATATCTTGTGATCTTCTGACATCACAAAATGGTGATGTCAGAAGAACAGATGAAGTTGCCATCCGACAAGAAAGCAGAGCCACTGACTTGGGCACAATTAAAGAAACTGACACAGTTAGCTAAAAAAAAAAGCCTAGAGAACACACAGGTGACACAAACTTCAGTAATATGCTGTTTGCAACTTTGATGATTGTATCAACGGCTGTAAGTCTCCCCATGCCTGCAGGAAAAGTGGCAGCTAATTATACCTACTGGGCCTATGTGACTTTCCCGCCCTTAATTCTGGCAGTCACATAGATAGATAAAACTATTGAAGTATATGTGAATAATGGTGCATGGGTACCTGGCACCACAGATAATCATTGTCTTGCCAAACCTGAGGAAGAAGTAATGATAAATATTTCCACTGGGTATGGTTATATTCCTCTTTGCCTAGGGAAAGCACCAAGATGTTTAATGCTTGCAATCCAAAATTGGTGGTAGAAGTACCTACTGTCAGTATCACCAGTAGATTTACTTATCACATGGTAAGTAGAATGTCACTCAGGACACAGGTAAACTATTTATAGGACTTTTCTTATCAAAGATCAATAAATTTAAGCCTAAAGGGAAACCTTGCCCCAAGGAAATTCCCAAAGGATCAAAAGGCACAGAAATTTTAGTTTAGGAAGAATGTGTTGTCAATAGTGCAGTGATATTGCAAAACAATGAATTCAGAACTATTATAGATTGGGTACCTTGAAGCCAATTCTGCCACAATTGCACAGGACAAACTCAATAGTGTCCCAGTGCACAAGTGAGTCCAGCTGTTAATAGTGACTTAAGAGAAAGTTTAGACAAACATAAGCACAAAAATTTAGTCTTTCTAACATTGGGAATGGGGAGAAAAAGGAATCTCTACTCCAAGATAAAAAATAATAAGTCCTGTTTCTGGTCCTAAACATCCAGAATTATGGAGGCTTACTATGGAATCATACTACATTAGAATTTAGTCTGGAAATCAAGCTATAGAAACAAGAGATTGTAAGCCATTTTATACTATCAACCTAAATTGCAGTCCAACAATCCCTTTGCAGTTAAGCAAAGCCCCCTTATATGCTACTTGTAGGATATATAGTTATTAAACCAGACTCCCAAACTATAACCTGTGAAAATTGCGGATGGTTTACTTGCATTGATTCGACTTTTAATTGGCTGCACTGTATTATGCTAGTGAGAGCAAGAGAAGGCATGTGGATCCCTGTGTCCATGGACTAACTGTGGGAGGCCTCACCGTGTGTCCATATTTTGACTGAAGTATTAAAAGGCATTCTAAATAGATCCAAAAGATTCATTTTTACTTTAATTGCAGTGATTATCAGATTCATTGCAGTCACAGCTATGGCCACTGTGGCAGGAGTTGCATTACACTCTTCTGTTCAGATGGTAAACTTTGTTAATAATTGGCAAAAAAATTCTATAAGATTCTGGAATTCACAATCTGGTATTGATCAAAAATTGGCAAATCAAATTAATGATCTTAGACAAACTGTCATCTGGATGGGAGATAGCCTTATGAACTTTGAATGTCGTTTTCTGTTACAGTGTGACTGGAATATGTCAGATTTTTGTATTACACCCTGAGTTTATGATAAGTCTGAACATCAATGGGACATGGTTAGACACCATCTACAGGGAAGAGAAAATAATCTTACTTTAGACATTTCCAAATAAAAAGAACAAATTTTCAAAGTCTCAAAATACCATTTAAATTTAGTAGCAGGAACCGAGGCAATTGCAGGAGTTGCTGATGGCCTCGCAAATCTTAAACCTGTCACTTGGGTTAAGACCATAGGAAGTTCTGCTATTGTAAATTTCATATTAATCCTTGTGTGTCTGTGCTGTCTGTTGTTAGTCTGCAGGTGTACCCAGCAGCTCCAAAGAGACAGCAACCATAGAGAATGGGCCATGATGATGATGGTGATTTTGTCAAAAAGAAAAGGGGGAAATGTGGGGTAAAGAAAGAGAGATCCGATTGTTACTGGGTCTGTGTAGAAAGAAGTAGATATCAGAAACTCCATTTTGTTCTGTACTAAGAGAAATTCTTCTGTCTTGAGATGCTGTTAATCTGTAACCCTAGCCCAAACCCTGTGCCTACAGACATATGTGCTGTGTTGACTCAAGGTTTAACGGATTTATGGCTGTGCAGGATTTGCTTTGTTAAAAATGTGTTTGAAGGTAGTACACTTCGTAAAAATCATGACCATTCTCTAATCTCCAGTATGCAGGGACATAATACACTGCAGAGACCTCTGCCTAGGAAATCAAGGTTTTGTCCAAGGTTTCTCCCCATGTGATAGGCTGAGATATGGCCTCATGGAAAGGGAAAGACATGACCACCCCCCAGCTGGACACCCATAAAGGATCTGTGCTTAGGAGGATTAGTGAAAGAGGAAGGCCTTTTGCAGTTGAGATAAGAGGAAGCCATCTCTCTCCTGCTCGTCCCTTGGAATGGAATGTCTTGGTGTAAAACCCTGTTGTACATTCTCTTTACTGAGATAGGAGAAAACTGCCTTATGCCTGGAGGTGACACTGCTCTTTAATGCAACAAGGTGTTTGTGTAGAGTCAAACATAAATCTGGCCTATGTGCACATCAAGGCACAGCACATTTCCTTAAGTTTATTTATGACATAGAGACCTTTGCACAAATATTTTCCTGTTGACCCTCTATCCAATATGAACCTATAGTCCTTCCACATTCACCTCACTGAGATAGTAGAAATACTGATCAATAAATACTGAGGGAACCCAGGGACCAGTGACAGTGCAGATTCTCCATATGCTGAGTTCCAAGCCCCTGGGCCTGCTATTCTTTCTCTATACTTTGTCTCTTTGTCTTACTTCTTTTCTGAGTTTCTCATTCCACCTGACAAGAAACACCCACATGTTGGAGGGCTGGCCCCATTCAAACACTGTTTTTTGTAAAATCTGAGAGGGGAACTTAGGGAGTGCATTCAGGCCCATGGTGAAAAAGGAACTATCTTCAGATGAAAACTAGAAAGAAGCATTCTGAGAAACTGCTTCATGATATATTCATTTATCTCACAGAGTTAAAGATTTCTTTTGATTGAGCACTTTGAAAACAATGTTTTTGTAGAAATTGTGAAAGGATTTTTGGGAGCACATTGAGGTCTATGGTGAAAAGGAAATATCTTCAGATAAAAAATTGAAAGAAGTTTTCAGAGACATTGTGATGACTGCATTCATTTCAAAATTTAAATCTTTCCTTTGACTGGGGAGTTTGGAAACACTGTTTTCGTAAAATCTGCAAAGGGATATTTTGGAGTGCCTTGAGGCCTATGATGAAAAAGGAAATATCTTCAGATAAAAACTAGAAAGAAGCATTCTGAGAAACTGCTTTGTGATGTGTGCATTCATCTCACAGAGGTAAACCTTTCTTTTGATGGAGCAGTTTGGAAACACTGTTTTTGTATAATCTGCAAGGTGATATTTGGGAGTACATTGAGGCCTATGGTGAAAAAGTAAATACTGTCTGATAAACACTTAAAATAAGCTTTCTGGGAAACTGCTTTGTGATGTGTGCAGTCATCTTACAGAGTTAAAGCTTTCTTTTGATTAGGCGGTTTGGAAACACTGTTTTTGTAGAATCTGTGAAAGGATTTTTGGGAGTGCATTGAGGCCTACTATGAAAAAGGAAATATCTTCAGATAAACACTAGAAAGAAGCTTTCTGAGAAACTGTTTTGTGTTGTGTGCATTAATCTCACAGACTTAAATCTTTCTTTTGATTGAACAGTTTGAAAACACTATTTTTGTAGAATCTGAGAAAGGATTTTTGGGAGCACATTGAGGCATATGATGAGGAAGGAAATATCTTCAGTTTAAAACTAGAAAGAAGTTTTCTGAGGAACTGTTTTGTGATGTGTGCATTAATCTCACAGAGTTAAAGCTTTTTTTGATTGAGCAGTTGGAAACACTGTTATTGTAGATTCTGTGAAGGTATATTAGGGAGCACATTGAGGCCTGTGGTAGAAACAGAAATGTCTTCAGATAAAAACAAGAAAGAAGCTTTCTTAGAAACTGCTTTGTGATGTGTTCATTCCACCCAGAGAGTAAAACCTTTCTGTTGATTGAGTGTATTGGAAACACTGTTTTTGTAGAGTCTGTGAAGGGATATTTGGGAGCACATTGAGGCCTATGGTGAAAAAGGAAAAAAACTTCAGATAAAAACTAGAGGCAGGGCACGGTGGCTCATGACTCTAATCCTAGCACTTTGGGAGACTGAGGCAGATGGATCACTAGGTCAGGAGATTGAGACCATGGTGAAACTCCATCTCTAATAAAAATACAAAAAATTAGCCAGGCATGGTGGCAGGTGCCTGTAGTCCCAGCTACTCCAGAGGCTGAGACAGGAGAATGACATGAACCCGGGAGACGGAGCTTGCAGTGAGCCGAGATCGTGCCACTGCACTCCAGCCTGGGTGACAGAGCGAGACTCTGTCTCAAAAAAAAAAAAACTAGAAATAAGCTTTCCGATAAGCTGCTTTGTGATGTGTGGATTCATATCACAGACGTAAACCTTTCTATTGCTTCAGCAGTTTGGAAACACTGTTTTTGTCCATTCTGCAAATGGGCTTTGGGAGCTCCTTGAGGCCAATGGGGAAAAATGAATATCCCAGGATTAAAACAAGAAAGAAATTATCTGAGAAACCTCTTTGTGATGTGAGCACTCATCTCACAGAAGTAAACCTTTCTTTCATTCCACAGTTTGGAAACACTGTTTTTGTGATGTGTGCATTCATCTCACAGAGGTAAACTTTTCTTTTGATTGAGCAGTTTGGAAACTCTGTTTTGTAGAATCTGTGAAGGGATATTTGGGAGCACATTAAAACCTATGGTGAGAAAGGTAAAATCTTCAGATAAAAACTAGAAAGAAGCTTTCTGAGAAACTGCTTTGTGATGTGTGCATTCATACCACAGAGACACACCTGTCTTTTCATTCAGCAGTTTGGAAACACTGTTTTTGTAGAATGTGTGAAGGGATATTTGGGAGCACATTAAAACCTATGGTGAGAAAGGTAAAATCTTCAGATAAAAACTAGAAAGAAGCTCTCTAAGAAACTGCTTTGTGATGTGTGCATTCATGTCACAGATGTAAACATTTCTTTTGAGTCAGCAGTTTGGAAACACTGTTTTTTGTCAATTCTGTGAATGGACATTTGCGAGCTCATAGAGGCCAATGGTGAAAAAAGGAATATTGCATGATAAAAACTAGAAGGAAGCTATCAGAGAAACCGAATTGTGATGTGTGGAATCATCTTGCAGAGGAAAACTTTCTTTCATTCAGCAGCTTTGGAAACAATGTTTCTGTAGAATCTGCAAAGGGATATTTAGGAGCACATTGAGGACTATCATGAAAAAGAAATATCTTCATCTAAAAACTAGAAAGAATCCTTTTGAGAATCTTCTGTGTAATGTGTGCACACGTATCAGAGTTAAAAATTTCTTTAGATTCAGCAGTTTGGAAACACCAATTTTGTCCATTCTACAAACGGACATTTGGAACTCATTGAGGCCAAAGGTGAAAAAGACAATATCCCAGGATAAAAACTAGAAGTAAGCTAGCTGAGAAACGACTTTTGATGTGTGTATTCACCTCGCAGAGTTAAACGTTTCTTTTCATTCAGCAGTTTGTAAACACTGTTTTCTTTCCATTCTGTGAATGGATGTTTGGGAGCTCATTGAGGCCAAAGGTTAAAAAGTGAATATCCCAGGATAAAATCTCAAAGGAAGCTATTGAGGAACTGCTTTGTGATGTCTGCATTCATTCATGCCACAGAGTTAAACATTTTTTTCATTCAGCAGTTTGGAAACACTGTTTTTGTAGAATCTGTGAAGGGATATTTAGGAGCACATTGAGGACTACAGTGAAAAAGAAGTATCTTCATATACAAACTAGAAAGAAAGTTTCTGAGAATCCCTTTTGTGATGTGTGCATTCATATCACAGAGTTAAACACTTTTTTGGATTCAGCAGTTTTGAAACACTGTTTATGTCCATTCTACAATGGGCATTTGGAACTCAATAAGGCCAATGGTGAAAAAGGAAATATCTTCAGATAAAAACTAGAAAGAAGCTTTCTGAGAAACTGCTTTGTGATGTGTGCATTCATCTCACAGAGTTAAACGTTTCTTTTCATTCAGCAGTTTGAAACACTGTTTCTGTAAATCCGTGAAGGGATATTTAGGAGTGCATTGAGGCCTCTGGTGAAAAAGGAAATATCATAATCATATAAAAACTAGAAAGAAGCTTTCTAAGAAAACGTTTTGTGATGTGTGCATTCATACCACAGGGTTAAACTTTCTTGTTATTCAGCAGTTTGGAAATGCTGTTTTTGTAGAAACTGCAAAGGGATATTTGGGAGCACATGGAGGCCAATGATGAAAGTGAAACATCTTCAGATAAAGAAAAGAATGAAGATTTCTGAGAAACTGCTTTGTGATTTCTGAGAAACTGCTTTGTGATGTGTGCATTCATTTCACAGAGTTAAATCTTTCTTTGGATTCAGCAGTTTGTAAATACTGTTTTTGTAGAACCTGTGAAGGCATATTTGAGAGCACATTGAGGCCTATGGTGAAAAAAAAATCTTCAGATGTAAACTAGAAAGAAAGTTTCTGAGAAACTGCATTGTGATGTGCACATTCATCTCACAGAGTTAATGATTTCTTATGTTTGAGCATTTTGGAAACACTGTTTTTTTAGAATCTGCAGAGGGATATTTGAGAATTCACTGAGTCCTATGGTGAAAAAGGAAATATCTCCAGATAAAAATTAGAAAGAAGATTTCTGAGAAACTGCTTTGTGATGTGTGAATTCATCTCACAAAGTTAAACTTTTCTTTTGATTGAGCAGCTTGGACACAGTTTTTATAGAATCTGCAAAGGCATATTTGGGAGCATATTGAGGGCTATGGTGACAAATGAAATATATTCAGATGAAAACTAGAAGGAAGCTTTCTGAGAAACTGCTTTTTGTTGTATGCATTCATCTCACAAAAGTAAACCATTCTTTTGATTGGGAAGTTGGGAATCATTGTTTTTGTAGAATCTGCGAAGGGATATTTGGGAATGTATTCAGGCTTGTGGTGAAAAAGGAAATATCTTCAGATAAAAACTAGAAAGAAGCTTTCTGAGAAAATGGCTCATGATGTATGCATTTATCTCACAGTGTTAAAGCTTTGTTTTGATTGAGAAGTTTCAAAACACTCTTTTTGTAGAATCTACCCAGGGATATTTGGGAGTGCATTGAGGCCTATGTTGAAAATGGAAACATCTTCAGATAAAAACAGAAAGAAGCTTTCTGAGAAACTGCTTTGTGATGTGTGCATTCATCTCACAGAGTTAAAACTTTCTTTTGATTGAGCAGTTTGGAAACACAGCTTCGGTAGAATCTGTGAAGGGATATTTAGGAGCACATTGAGGCCTTTCTTCTTTCTTTCTTTCTTCTTTCTTTCTTCTTTCTTTCTTTTTTCTTTTTCTTTCTTTCTTCTTTCTTTCTTTCTTTCTTTCTTTCTTTCTTTCTTTCTTTCTTTCTTTTCTTTCTTTCTTTCTTTTCTTTCTTTCTTTCTTTCTTCTTTCTTTTCTTTCTTTCTTTCTTTCTTTTCTTTCTTTCTTTCTTTCTTTCTTTCTTTTCTTTCTTTCTTTCTTTCTTTCTTTCTTTCTTTCTTTCTTTCTTCTTTCTTTCTTCTTTCTTTCTTCTTTCTTTCTTCTTTCTTTCTTTCTTTCTTTCTTCTTTCTTTTCTTTCTTCTTTCTTTCTCTCTTTCTTTTTCTTTCTTTCTTTCTTTCTTTTTCTTTCTTTCTTTCTTTTCTTTTCTTTCTTCTTTCTTTCTTCTTTCTTTCTTTCTTTCTTTCTTCTTTCTTTTCTTTTCTTTTCTTTTCTTTTCTTTCTTCTTTCTTTTTTCTTTCTTTCTTTCTTTCTTTTCTTTTCTTTTCTTTTCTTTTCTTTTCTTTTCTTTCTTCTTCTTTCTTTCTTTCTTTCTTTTCTTTCTTTCTTTCTTTTTCTTTCTTCTTTTCTTTTCTTTCCTTCTTCTTTCTTTCTTTTCTTTTCTTTTCTTTCTTCTTTCTTTCTTTCTTCTTTCTTTCTTTTTCTTTCTTTCTTTCTTTTCTTTCTCTTTTCCCTCTGTGGCCAAGGCTGGAATCTAGTCGGCTCACTGCAGACCCCCTGCCTCCACCTCATGTGATACTCCTACCCCAGCCTGCGGGCTGCCTGGGATTGCGGGCACGTGCCACCACCACTGCCTGCTTTTTCTCCTTTGAATGGAGGTGCGGTTTTGCCATGTTGATAGGTTGGTCTGTGCCCTGACCCGGGAGTGCCTCCGTCTCGCCCCTCGGCCTCCCAAGGTGCTGGGACTGCAGACGGAGTCTCGCTCACTCGGTGCCTCGGTGTTGCCAGGGCTGGAGTGTGGTGGTGTGGTCTTGGCTCACTGCAGCCTCCGCCTCCCAGCCACCTGCCTTGGCCTCCCAGAGTGCTGGGATTGCAGCCCCTGCCCAGCCGCCACCCCTTCTGGGAGGTGGGGAGCATCTCTGCCCGGCCACTCCATCTGGGAAGTGAGGAGCACCTCTGCCTGGCCACCCATCGTCTGGGAAGTGAGGAGTGCCTCTGCCTGGCTGCCCCATCTGGGAAGTGAGGAGCACCTCTGCCCGGCCACCCATCATCTGGGAAGTGAGGAGCGCCTCTGCGCGGCCACCCATCGTCTGGGAAGTGAGGAGTGCCTCTGCCCGCCCACCCATCGTCTGGGAAGTGAGGAGCGCCTCTGCCCGGCTGCCCCCTCTGGGATGTCGGGAGCACCTCTGCCTGACCACCCCGTCTGGGAGGTCTACCACGGAGGCCAGAAGCCATGTGAGAGCTGGACGTGGTGGCTCATGCCTGTAGTCCCAGCGCTCTGGGAGGCCGAGGTGGGTTGATCACTTCAGGCTAGGAGTTCGAGACCAGCCTGGCCAACATGGTGAAACATATGAAAAATACAACAGACAAACCAACCAACCAACCCAGCGACAAAAAAACAGGTCTACCCTGGAGTCATACTCTAATTTTTTCTAGTTTCCTTCCTTTCTGATCCTTTATCCCACTTTCTTTTTCTTCCTCTTCCTTCTCCTTCTTCTTTGTCAAATAGAGCATTGAGTTATTATCATTGATCCATACAAAGTCCCTCTCTCATTCATTTTCTTTAATTCCCACTCCCCATTTCTATTCCCCATCTTCCCACGTGCAAACTTCCTAATATGTTTGATACACATCTTTTTGTTTGTATGTATTTTTAGAAAATGTTTATTGTTTTGTGTGCAAAAAAAATTAATAAAAAAAAAGAAAAACTGTTTTTGTAGAATCTGCAAAGGGATCTTTGGGAGCGCTCTCTGGCCTATGGTGAAAAAACAAATATATTCAGATACAACTAGAAAGAAACTTTCTGAGACACTGCTTTGTGATGTGAGCATTCATCACACAGACCTAAACCTTTCCTTTGATTGCTGGAAACTCTGTTTTTGTAGAATCTGCGAAGGGATATTTGGGAGAGCATTTTGGTCTATGCTGAAAAAAGAAATATCTTCAGAGCAAAACTTGAAAGAAGCTTTCTGAAAAACTGCTTTGTGATATGTCCATTCATCCCACGGAGTTAAACATTTCTTTTGATTGAGCAGTTTGGAAACATTGTTTTTGTAGAATCTGTGAAGTGATATTTGGGAGCACATTGAGGTCTCTGATGTAAAAGGAAATAACTTCAGATATAAACTAGAAAGAAGCTTTCTGAGTAACCACTTTGTAATGTGTGCATTTATCTCACAGAGTTAAACCTTTCTATTGACTGAGTAGTTTGGAAACACTGTTTATCTGGAGGAGTCTGCCAAGGGATATTTTTGACTGCATTAAGGCCTATGGTGAAAAATGAAACATCTTCAGATAAAAACTAGAAAGAAGCTTTCTGAGACACTGCTTTATAATGTGTGCATTCAACTCACATAGTTAAAACTTTATTTTATTGTGCAGTTTATAAACACTGTTTTTGTAGAATCTGTGAAGGGATATTTGGGAGCACATTGAGGCCTATGGTGAAAAAGGAAATATCTTCAGATAAAAACTAGAAAGAAGGTTTCTGAGAAACTGCTTTGTGATGTGTGCATTCATCTCACAGAGTTAAACTTTCTTTTGATTCAATAGCCTGTAAACATGGTTTTTGCAGAATCAGAGAAGGGATATTTGGGAGTGTATTGAGATCTATAGTGAAAAGGGATATATCTTAAGATAAAAATTAGAAAGAAACTTTCTGAGAAACTGCTTTGTGATGAGTGCATTCACCTGACAGAGTTAAATCTTTCTTTTCATTGAACAGTTTGTAAACACTGTTTTCGTAGAATCTACAAAGGGATATTTTGGAGTTCATTGAGGCCTATGGTGAAAAAGGAAATATCTTCAGATAAAAACTAGAAAGAAGCTTTCTGAGAAACTGCTTTGTGATGTGTGCATTCATCTCACAGAGGTAAACATTTCTTTTGATTGAGCAGTTTGGAAACACTGTTTTGTAGAATCTGCAAAGGGATATTTGGAGCCTTGAGGCCTATGGTGAAAAAGGAATTATCTTCTGATAGAAACTAGACAGAAGGTTTCTGAGAGACTGCTTTGTGATGTGTGCATTCATCTCACAGAGTTAAACGTTTCTTTTCATTGAGCAGTTTGGAAACACTGTTTTTAGAATCTGCAAAGGGATATTTGGGAGCGCATTGAAGCCTGTGGTGAAAAAGGAAACATCTTCTGATACAAACTAGAAAGAGAGTTTCTGAGAATTTGCTTTGTGATGTGTGGATTCCTCTCACAGAGTTGAACCTTTCTGTTTGATTGAGCAGTTTGGAAACACTGTTTTGTAGAATCTGTGAGGGGATATTTGGGAGCACATTGAGGCCTATGGTGAAAAGGAAATATCTTCAGATAAAACTAGAAAGAAGCTTTCTGAGAAACGCTTTGTGATGTGTGCATTCATCTCACAGAGATAAAACTTTCTTTTGATTGAGCAGTTTGGAAACACTGTTTTTGTAGAGTCTGCAAAGGAATATTTGGGAGTGCATTGAGGCCTATAGTGACAAGGAAATATCTTCATATGAAAACTAGAAGGTAGACTTATGAGACACTGCTTTGTGATGTGTGCATTCATCTCACAGAGTTAAATCTTTCTTTTGATTGAGCAGTTTAGAAACAGTCTTTTTGTAGAATCTGCAAAAGGATATTGGGGAGTGCATTGAGGCCTATGGTGAAAAGGAAATATCTTCAGATAAAACTAGAAAGAAGCTTTCTGAGAAACTGCTTTGTGATGTTGCATTCATCTCACAGAGTTAAACCTTTCTTTTGATTGAGCAGTTTGGAAACACTGTTTTTGTAGAATCTGTGAAGGGATATTTGGGAGTGCATTGAGCCTATGGTAAAAGGAAAATCTTCAGATAAAAACTAGAAAGAAGCTTTCTGAGAAACTGCTTTGTGATGTGTGCATTCATCTCACAGAGTTAAACCATTCTTTTTATTGATCAATTTAAAAACTGCTTTGTGATGTGTACATTCATCTCACAGAGTTAAATCATTCTTTTTACTGAGCAGTTTGGAAACACTGTTTTGTAGAATCTGTGAAGGGATATTTGGGAGTGCATTGAGGCCTATGGTGAAAAGGAAATATCTTCAGATAAAACTAGAAAGAAGCTTTCTGAGAAACTGCTTTGTGATGTGTACATTTCATCTCACAGAGTTAAACCATTCTTTTGATTGAGCAGTTTGGAAACATACTGTTTGAAGTATCTGCAAAGGGATATTTGGGAGTGCATTGAGGCCTATGGTGAAAAAGGAAATATCTTCTGATAAAACTAGCAGGAAGCTATCTGAGAAACTGCTTTGTGATGTGTACTTTCATCTCACAGAGTTAAACCATTCTTTTGATTGAGCAGTTCAGAAACACTATTTTCCTAAATCTGTGAGGGGATATTTGGGAGGCATTGAGGCCTTGGTGAAAAGGAAATATCTTCAGATAAAAACTAGAAAGAAGCTTTCTGAGAAACTGCTTTGTGATGTGTGCATTCATCTCACAGAGTTAAACCATTCTTTTCATTGAGCAGTTTGGAAATGGTTTTTGTAGAATCTGTGAAGGGATATTTGGGAGTGCATTGAGGCCTATGGTGAAAAGGAAATATCTTCAGATAAAAACTAGGAAAGAAGCTTTCTGAGAAACTGCTTTGTGATATGTGCATTCATCTCACAGAGGTAAACTTTTCTTTTCATTGAGCAGTTTGGAAACTCTGTTTTGTAGAATCTGTGAAGGGATATTTTTGGGGTTCTGCATGCATTCATATAGCAGAGTTAAACCTTTGTTTTGATTGAGCAGTTTACAAACACTGTTTTGGTAGAATCTGCAAAGGGATATTTGGGAGTGCATTGAGGCCTATGGTGAAAAAGGAAATATCTTCAGATAAAACTAGAAAGAAGCTTTTGAGAAACTGCTTTGTGATGTGTGCATTCATCTCACAGAGTTAAACTTTCTTTTGATTGAACAGTTTGGCAACAATGTTTTCATAGAATCTGTGAAGGGATATTTGAGAGCGTTTTGAGGCCCATGGCAAAAAAAGGAAATATCTTCAGATAGAAACTAGAAAGAAGCTTTCTGAGAAACTGCTTTGTGATGTGTGCATTCATCTACAGAGTTAAAGCTTTCTTTTGATTGAGCAGTTTGGAAACACTGTTTTGTTGAATCCCAAAGGGATATTTAGGAGTGCTTTGAATCCTATGGTGAAAAAGGAAATATCTTCAGGTAAAACTAGAGAGAAGCTTTTTGAGAAACTGTTTTGTGATGTGTGCATTCCTTTCACAGAGTTAAAATTTTCTTTTCATTCAGCAGTTTGAAAACACTGTTTTGTAGAATCTGCAAGGGATATTTGGGAGTACATTGAGGCCTATGGTGAAAAAGGAAATATCTTCAGATAAAAACTAGAAGGAAGTTTTCTAATAAACTTCTTTGTGATGTGTGCATTCGTCTCAGAGAATTAAACATATCATCCGATTGAGCAGTTTGGAAACATTGTTTTTGTAGAATCTGTGAAAGGACGTCTCAGAGAGTTAAACATATCATTTGATTGAGCAGTTTGGAAACATTGTTTTTGTAGAATCTGTGAAAGGATATTTTGAAGTGTATTGAAGCCTAGGGTGAAGAAAGAAATTTCTTCAGATGAAAACTAGAAAGTGTTTTTCTGAGAAACTACTTTGCAATGTGTGCATTCATCTCACAGAGTTAAATTTTCTTTTGATTCAGCAGTTTGGAAACACTGTTTTTGTAGAATCTGCAAAGGAATATTTGGGAGTGCATTGAGGCCTATGGTGAAAAGGAAATATCTTCAGATAAAACTAGAAAGAAGCTTTCTGAGAAACTGTTTTGTGATGTGTGCATTCATCTCACAGAGTTAAACCTTTCTTTTGATTGAGCAGTTTGAAACACTGCTTTTTTAGAATGTGCAGAAGAGATATTTGGGAGTTCCTTGAGGCCTATGGTGAAAAGGAAATATCTTCAGATAAAACTAGAAAGAAGCTTTCTGAGAAACTGCTTTGTGATGTGTGCATTCATCTCACAGAGTTAAACCTTTCTTTTGATTGAGCAGTTTGGAAACATTGTTTTTGTAGAATCTGTGAAAGGACGTCTCAGAGAGTTAAACATATCATTTGATTGAGCAGTTTGGAAACATTGTTTTTGTAGAATCTGTGAAGGGACATTTGAGAGCACATTGAGGCCTATGGTGAAAAGGAAAAATCTTCAGATAAAAACTAGAAAGAAGCTTCCTGAGAAACTGCTTTGTGATGTGTGCATTCATCTCACAGAGTTAAACCTTTCTTTTGATTGAGCAGTTTGGAAACACTGTTTTGTAGAATCTGCAAAGGGATATTTGGGAGCACATTGAGGCCTATGGTGAAAAGGAAATGTCTTCAGATAAAACTAGAAAGAAGGTATCTGAGAAACTGCTTTCTGATGTGCGCATTCATCTCACAGTGTTAAAATGTTCTTTTCATCCAGCAGTTTGGAACCACTGTTTGTGTAGAAGCTGTGAAGGGATATTTGGGAGCACATTGAGGCCTATGGTATAAAAGGAAATATCTGCAGATAAAAACTAAAAGAATCTTTCTGAGAAACAGCTTTGTGATGTGTGCATTCATCTTACAGAATTAAACCTTTCTTTTGATTGAGCAGTCTGGAAACACTGTTTTTGTAGAATCTGTGGAGGGATATTTTGGAGCCATTGAGGCCTGTGCTGAAAAAAGAAATATCTTCAGCTAAAAACCAGAAGGAAGATTTCTCAGAATCTGCTTTCTGATGTGTGCATTCATCCCACAAAGTAAAACCATTCTTTTTATTGAGCTGTTTAGAAACACTGTTTTTTGTAAAATCTGCAAAGGGATATTTCAGAGCACATTGAGGACTATGCTCAAAAAGAAAATATCTTCAGATAAAAACTAGAAAGAAGCTTTCAGAGAAACTGCTTTGTGATGTGTGCATTCAGCTCACAGAGTTAAAGCTTTCTTTTGATTGAACAGTTTGGAAACACTGTTTTTGTAAAATCTGCAAAGGGATATTTGGGAGCACATTGAGGCCTATGGTGAAAAAGAAATATCTTCAGATAAAACTAGAAGAGCTTTCTGAGAAACTGCTTTCTGATGTGTGCATTCACCTCACAGAGTTAAATCTTTCTTTTGATTGACAGTTTGGAAACACTGTTTTGTAGAATCTGTGAAGGGATATTTTGGAGTGCATTGAGGCCTATGGTGGAAAAGGAAATATCTTCAGATAAAAACTAGAAAGAAGCTTTCTGAGAAACTGCTTTGTGATGTGTGCATTCATCTCACAGAGTTAAACCTTTCTTTTGATTGAGCAGTTTGGAAACACTGTTTTTTGTATAATCTGTGAAAGGATATTTGGGAGTGTGTTGAGGCCTCTGGTGAAAAAGGAAATATCTTCAGATAAAAACTAGAAAGAAGCTTTCTGAGAAACTGCTTTGTGATGTGTGCATTCATCTCACAGAGTTAAACCTTTCTTTTGATTGAGCAGTTTGGAAATACTGTTTTGTAGAATCTGCAAAGGGATATTTGGGAGTGCATTGAGGCCTATGGTGAAAAGGAAATATCTTCAGATAAAAACTAGAAAGAAGCTTTCTGAGAAACTGCTTTGTGATGTGTGCATTCATCTCACAGAGTTAAACCTTTCTTTTGATTGAGCAGTTTGGAAACACTGTTTTGTAGAATCTGTGAAGGGATATTTGGGAGTGCATTGAGGTCTATGGTGAAAAGGAAATATCTTCAGATAAAACTAGAAAGAAGCTTTTTATTGAGCAGTTTGGAAACACTGTTTTTGTAGAATCTGCAAAGGGATATTTGGGAGTGCATTGAGGCCTATGGTGAAAAAGGAAATATCTTCAGATAAAAAAAAATTAGAAAGAATTTTTTGAGAAACTGCTTTGTGATTTGGGCATTCATCTCACAGAGGTAAACCTTTCTTTTCATTGAGCAATTTGTAAAGACTGTTTTTGTACAATCTGTGGATGGATATCTGGGAAAGCATTGAGGCCTATGGTGAAAATGAAAATATCTTCAGATAAAAACTACAAAGAAGTTTTCTCAGAAACTGCTTTGTGATATGTGCATTCATCTCAAGAGTTAAACCTTTCTATTGATTCAGCCATATGGAAACACGGTTTTTGTAGAATCTGTGAAGGGATATTTGGGAGTGCATTGAAGCCTATGGTGAAAAAGAAAATATGACATATAAAAAACTAGAAAGAAGCTTTCTTAGAAACTGCTTTGTGATTGTGCATTCATCTCACAGAGTTAAACCTTTCTTTTGATTCAGCAGTTTGGAAACATGGTTTTTGTAGAATCTGAGAAGGGATATTTGGGGGCACAGTGAGGCATATGTTGAAAAAGATAATATCTTCATATAAAAACTAGAAAGACGTTTTCTGAGAAACTGCTTTCTATGTGTGCATTCATCTCACAGAGTTAAACCTTTACTTTGATTTGGCTGTTTGGAAACACTGTTTTTTTAGAAACTGTGAAGGGATATTTCTGAGCGCATTGAGGCCTATGGTGAAAAAGAAAATATCTTCAGAAACAAACTAGAAAGAAGTTATCTGAGAAACTGCTTTGTGATGTGTGCATTCATCTCATAGAGTTAAACCTTACTTTTGATTCAACAGTTTGGAAACACAGTTTTTGTAGAATCTGCAAAGGGATATTTGGGAGTGCATTGAGGCCTATGGTGAAAAAGAAAATATCTTCAGATAAAAACTAGAAAGAAGCTTTCTGAGAAACTGCTTTGTGATGTGTGCATTCATCTCACAGAGTTAAAACTTTCTTTTGATTCAGCAGTTTGGAAACACTGTTTTTGTAGAATCTGTGAAGGGATATTTAGGAGCACATTGAGGCCTATGGTGAAAAAGAAAATATCTCCAGATAAAAACTAGAAAGAAATTTTCTCAGAAACTGCTTTGTGATGTGTACATTTATCTCACAGAGTTAAACCTTTCTTTTGATTCAGCAGTTTAGAAACACTGCTAATTTAGAGTTTGTGAAGGGATATTTGGGATTGCATTGAGGTCTACAGTGAAAAAGAAAGTATCTTCATAGAAAATCTAGAAAGAAGCTTTATGAGAAACTGCTTTGGGCTGTCCCCATTTACCTCACACAGTCAAACCTTTCTTTTGATTCATCAGTTTGGAAACAGTATTTTTGTAGAACCTTTGAAGGAATATTTGGGAGCTCATTCAGGCCTACAGTGAAAAAGAAAATATCTTCACTGAAAATCTAGAAAGAAGCTTTATGAGAAACTGCTTTGTGCTGTCTCCATTCACCTCAAAGAGTTAAACCTTTCTGTTGATTCAGCAGTTTGGAAACAGTGTTTTTGTAGAATCTGCGAAGGGATATTTGGGAGTGAATTCAGGCCTACAGTGAAAAAGAAAATACCTTCAGATAAAAACAAGAAAGAAACTTTCTGAGAAACTGCTTTCTGATGTAAGCATTCAACTGAGTTAAACCTTTCATTTGATTCAGCACTTTGGAAACATAGTTTTTGAAGAATCTGCAAAGGCATATTTGGGGGTGCATTGAGGCCCATGGTGAAAACAAAAATATGTTCAGATAAAACGGAGAAAGAACCTTTCTGAGAAACTACTTTGTGAAGGGTACATTCATCTCATAGACTTAAACCTTTCTTTTATTGAGCAGTTTGGAAACACTCTTTTTGTAGAAAGTGCAGAGGGATACTTGGTAGCACAATGAGGCCTACAGTAAAAAAGAAATTACCTTCAAATAAAAATGAGAAAGAAGCATTCTCAGAAACTGCTTTCTGATATGTGCATGCATCTCACAGAGTTAAATGTTCCTTTGATGCAACAGTTTGGAAACACTGTTCATGTAGAATCTGTGAAGGGATATTTGGGAGTGCATTGAGGCCCATGGTGAAAAAGAAAATATCTTCAGATAAAAAAATAGAAAGAAAGATTCTGAGAAACTACTTGGTGATATGTGCATTCAACTCAGTTAAACTTTCATTTTACTCAGCTGTTTGGAAACACTGTTTTTGTAGAATCTGCGAAGGGATATTTTGGGAATGCATTCAGGCCTACAGTGAAAAAGAAAATACCTTCAGATAAAAACAAGAAAGAAACTTTCTGAGAAACTGCTTTCTGATGTAAGCATTCAACTGAGTTAAACCTTTCATTTGATTCAGCACTTTGGAAACATAGTTTTTGAAGAATCTGCAAAGGCATATTTGGGGGTGCATTGAGGCCCATGGTGAAAACAAAAATATGTTCAGATAAAAACTAGAAAGAAGCTTTCAGAGAAACTGCTTTGTGAAGGGTACATTCATCTCATAGACTTAAACCTTTCTTTTATTGAGCAGTTTGGAAACACTCTTTTTGTAGAAAGTGCAGAGGGATACTTGGTAGCACAATGAGGCCTACAGTAAAAAAGAAATTACCTTCAAATAAAAATGAGAAAGAAGCATTCTCAGAAACTGCTTTCTGATATGTGCATGCATCTCACAGAGTTAAATGTTCCTTTTGATGCAACAGTTTGGAAACACTGTTCATGTAGAATCTGTGAAGGGATATTTAGGAGCACATTGAGGCCTTTGGTGGAAAAGGAAACATCTTCAGATAAAAAAAATAGAAAGAAAGATTCTGAGAAACTACTTGGTGATATGTGCATTCAACTCAGTTAAACTTTCATTTTACTCAGCAGTTTGGAAACACTGTTTTTGTAGAATCTGCAAAGGGATATTTGGGGAGCATTGAGGCCTATTGTGAAAAAGAAAATACCTCCAGATAAAAATTGGAAATAAACTTTCTGAGAAACTGCTTTGTGGTGTGTGCATTCATCTCACAGACTTAAACCTTTCTTCCATTCAGCAGTTTGGAAACACTGTTTTTGTAGAAATGGCAGAGGGATATTTGGAACACATTGAGGCCTACAGAAAAAAGAAAATATCTCCAGATAAAAACGAGAAAGAAGCTTTCTGAGTAACTGCTTTGTGATGTGTGCATTCATCTAACAGAGTTAAACCTTTCTTTTCATTTGGCTGTTTGGAAACACTGTTTTTGTAGAATTGGCAAAGGGATATTTCTGAGCACTTAGAGGCCTATGGTAAAAAAGAAAGTATCTTCAGATAAACACCAGAAGGAAGCTTTCACAGAAACTGCTTTGTGATGTGTGCTTTCATCTCACAGAGTTAAACCTTTCTCTTGATTCAGCAGTTTAGAAAGACTGTTTTTTAGAATCTGCGAAGGTATATTTCAGAGCGCATTCAGGCCTATGGTGAAAAAAGAAGATATCTTCAGATAAAAAGAAGAAAGAAGCTTTCTGAGAAACTGCTTTGAGATGTGTACATTCACCTCAGAGTTAAATCTTTGTTTTTATTCAGCAGTTTGGAAACACTGTTTATGTAGAATCTGCAAAGGGATATTAGTGCACTGAGGTCTATGGTGAAAAAGAAAGTATCTTCAGATAAAAATGAAAAAGAAGCTTCTGAGAAACTGCTTTCTCATGTGCGCATTCATCTCACATACTTAAAACTATCTTTTGATTCAGCAGTTTCGAAACAATGTTTTTTCAAAACTGCAGAGGGATACTTTGGATTGCATTGAGAGCTATATTGAGAAAGAAAATATCTTCAGATAAAAACTAAAAAGAAGCTTTCTGAGAAACTGCTTTGTGATGTGTGGAATCATCTCACAGAGTTAAACAATTCTTTAATTCAGCAGTTTGGAAACACTGTTTTTGTAGAAACTGCAGAGGGATATTTGTTTTTTTTTTGTTTGTTTGTTTGTTTGTTTGTTTTTTGAGACGGAGTCTTGCTCTGTCACCCAGGCTGGAGTGCAGTGGCGTGATCTGGGCTCACTGCTAGCTCTGCCTCCCAGGTTCCCGCCATTCTCCTGCCTCAGCCTCTCTGAGTAGCTGGGACTACAGGTGCCCGCCACCATGCCCGGCTAATTTTTTTTGTATTTTTAGTAGAGACAGGGTTTCACCATGGTCTTGATCTGCTGACCTCATGATCCACCTGCCTCAGCCTCCCAAAGTGCTGGGATTACAAGCATGAGCCACCGTGCCCAGCCCAGAGGGATATTTGTAAGTGAATTGAGGCCTACATTGAAAATGAAAATGTCTTCAGATAAAAGCTAGAAAGAAACTTTCTAAGAAACTGCTTTGTGATGTGTGCATTCACCTCACAGAATTAAACCTTTCTTTTGATTCAGTAATTTGGAAACACAGTTTTCGTACAATCTGCAGAGGGATATTTGGGAGATCATTGAGGCCTATGGTGAGAAAGAAAATGTCTTCAGATAAAAATTCTAAAGAAGCTTTCTGAGAAAATCCTTTGTGATGTGTGCCTTCATCTCAGAGAGTTAAATCTTTTCTTTTTATTCAGCATTTGAAACACTGGTTTTGTAAAATCTCAGAAGGGATATTTTGGAGTGCATTGAGGCTTATGGTGAGAAAGAAAATAGCTTCAGATAAAAACTAGAAAGGAGCTTTCTGAGAAACTCCTTTGTAACATGCGCATTCTTCTCACAGACTTAAATCTTTCTTTTGATGCAGAAGTTTGGAAACACTGTTTTTGTGGAATCTATGAAGGGATATTTGGCAAGGTATTGACATCTAGGGTGGAAAAGGAAATATCTTCAGATAAAAATGAGGAAGAAGCTTTCTGAGAAACTGCTTGGTGGTTGTGCATTCATCTCACAGAGTTAAATATTTCTTTTTTTTCAGCAGTTTAGAAACTCTGTTTTTGTAGAATCTGCGAATGGATATTTAGGAGCACATTGAGGCCAATGGTGAAAAATAAAATGTCTTCAAATAAAACTAGAAAGAAGCATTCTCAGAAACAGCTCTGTGACGTGTGCATTCATCTGTCAGATTTAAACCTTTCTTTTGGTTTGGCACATTGGAAATACTGTTTTTGTAGAATCTGTGAAGGGATATTTGGGAGAGAATTGAGGCCTAAGTTGAAAAAGAAAATATCTTCATATAAAAATGAGAAAGAATCTGTCTGAGAAACTGATTTGTGAAGTATGTATTCATCTCACAGTTAAACCTTTCTTTTGGTTCAGCAGTTTGGAAACACGGTTTTTGTAGAATCTGTGAAGGGATATTCTGAGCCCATTGAGAAATATGGTGAAAAAGAAAATATATTCAGACAAATACTAGAAAGAATCTTTCTGAGAAACTACTTTGTGATCTGCATATTTGTCTCACAGGGTTAAATCTTTCTTTTGATTCAGGAGCTTGGAAACACTGCTTTTGTAGAATCTGCATAGGGATATTTGGGAGCACATTGAGGCTTGTAGTGACAAAGAAAATATCGTCATATAAAAATTAGAAAGAAGCTTTCTGAGAAACTGCTTTGTGATGTCTGTATTCATCTCATGGAGTTAAACTTTTCTTTTTATTCAGCATTTGAAACACTGGTTTTGTAAAATCTCAGAAGGGATATTTTGGAGTGCATTGAGGCCTATGTTGAAAAAGAAAATATCTTCAGATAAAAACGAGAAAGATGCTTTCTGAGAAACCGCTTTGTGATATATGCATTCATCACACAGAGTTAAAGGTTTCTTTTTATTTAGCAGTTTGTAAACACTGTGATGGTAGAAATGCAAGGGATATTTTTGAGTGCACTGAGGCCTATGGTGAAACAGGAAACATCTTCAGACAAACACTAGAAAGAAGATTTCTGAGAAACTGCCTTGTGATATGTGCATTTATCTCACAGAGTTAAACCTTTATTTACTCAGCAGTTTGGAAACACAATTTTTGTAGAATCTGCGAAGGGATATTTGGGAGTGCCTTGAGGATTATTGTGAAAAAGAATATATCTTCAGATAAAAACTAGAAAGAAGCTTCAGAGAAACTGCTTTATGATGTGCATATTCATCTCACAGAGATAAACCTTTCTTTTGATTCAGCAGTTTGGAAAGACTGTTTTTTTAATAATCTGTGAAGGAATATTTTGGGTGCACTGAGGCCTATGGTGAAACAGGAAACATCTTCAGACAAACACTAGAAAGAAGATTTCTGAGAAACTGCCTTGTGATATGTGCATTTATCTCACAGAGTTAAACCTTTATTTACTCAGCAGTTTGGAAACACAATTTTTGTAGAATCTGCGAAGGGATATTTGGGAGTGCCTTGAGGATTATTGTGAAAAAGAATATATCTTCAGATAAAAACTAGAAAGAAGCTTCAGAGAAACTGCTTTATGATGTGCATATTCATCTCACAGAGATAAACCTTTCTTTTGATTCAGCAGTTTGGAAAGACTGTTTTTTTAATAATCTGTGAAGGAATATTTGGGTGCACATTAAGGCCTATGGTGAAAAAGAAATTATCTTCAGATAAAAGCTAGAAAGAAGATTTCTCAGAAACTGCTTTGTGATATGTGCATTCAGCTCACAGAGTTAAACCTTTCTTTTGATTCAGCAGTTTGGAAACACTGTTTTTGTAGAATCTCTGAAGGGATATTTTGGAGTGCATGGAGGCCTATGCTGAAAAGGGAATCATTTTCAGATAAAAACTTGAAAGAACCTTTCTGAAAAACTGCTTTGTGATGTGTGCATTCATCTCAAAGACTTAAAAGTTTGTTTTCATTCAGTGGTTTGGAAAGACTATTTTTGTGGAAACTCCAAAAGGATATATGGGAGAGCATTGAGACTTATGTGTAAAAGAAAATATCTTCAGATAAAAACTAGAAAGAAGCTTTCTGAGAAAATGCTTTGTGATGTGTGCATTCATCTCACAAGGTTAAATTGTTCTTTTGATTTGGCAGTTTGGAAAGCCTGTTTTTGTAGGATCCGTGAAGGGATATTTTGGAGTGCATTGTGGCCTATGGTGAAAAAGAAATTATCGTCAGATAAAAACTAGAAAGAAGCTTTTGAAAAACTACTTTGCAATTTGTCCATTCATCTCACAGAGTTAAAGCTTTCTTTTATTCAGCAGTTTTGGAAACACTGTTTTTGTAGAATCTGTGAAGGGATATTTTAAAGTGAATTAAGGCCTATGGTGAAAACAAAATATCTTCAGATAAAAACTAGAAAGAAGCTTTATGAGAAACTGCTTTGTAATGTGTGCATTCATCTCACAGATTTAATCCTTACTTTTGGTTCAGCAGTTTGGAAACATTGCTTTTGTAGAATCTGTGAAGGGATATTTTGGAGTGAATTTAGGCCATGGTGAAAAAGAAAATATCTTCAGATAAAAACAAGAAAGAAGGTTTCTGAGAAACTGCCTTGTGATGTGTGCATTCATCTCACAGAGTTAAACCTTTCTTTTGATTCAGCACTTTGGAAACATGGTTTTTGAACAATCTGTAGAGGGATATTTAGGAGAGCTTTGAGGACTATGGTGAAAAAGAAAATATCTTTAGATAAAAATTAGAAAGAAGATTTCTGAGAAACTGCTTTGTGATATGTGCATTCAGCTCACAGAGTTAAACCTTTCTTTTGATTCTGCAGTTTGGAAACACGGTTTTGGTAGAATCTGAGACAGGATATTTGGGAACACTTTGAAGCCTATGGTGAAAAAGGAAAACTCTTCAGATTAAAACTGGAAAGAAACTTTCTGAAAAACTGCTCTGTGGTGTGCACATTCATCTCAAAGACTTAAAAGTTTGTTTTCATTCAGTGGTTTGGAAAGACTATTTTTGTGGAAACTCCAAAAGGATATATGGGAGAGCATTGAGACTTATGTGTAAAAGAAAATATCTTTAGATAAAAATTAGAAAGAAGATTTCTCAGAAACTGCTTTGTGATATGTGCATTCAGCTCACAGAGTTAAACCTTTCTTTTGATTCTGCAGTTTGGAAACACGGTTTTGGTAGAATCTGAGACAGGATATTTGGGAACACTTTGAAGCCTATGGTGAAAAAGGAAAACTCTTCAGATTAAAACTGGAAAGAAACTTTCTGAAAAACTGCTCTGTGGTGTGCACATTCATCTCAAAGACTTAAAAGTTTGTTTTCATTCAGTGGTTTGGAAAGACTATTTTTGTGGAAACTCCAAAAGGATATATGGGAGAGCATTGAGACTTATGTGTAAAAGAAAATATCTTCAGATAAAAACTGGAAAGAATCTTTCTGAGAAACTGCTTTGTGATGTGTGCATTCATCTCACAGACTTAAACCTTTCTTTTGATTCAGCAGTTTGGAAACACTGTTTTTGTAGAATCTGCAAAAGGATACTTGGGAGAGCTTTGAGACTTATGGTGAAAAGAAAATATCTTCAGATAAAACTAGAAAGAAGCTTTCTGAGAAACTGCTTTGTGATGTGTGCATTCATCTCACAAGTTCATCCTTTCTTTTGATTCAGCAGTTTGGAACACTGTTTTTGTAGAATCTGTGAAGGGATATTTGGGAGTGCATTGAGGCCTATGGTGAAAAGAAATTATCTTCAGATAAAACTAGAAAGGAAGCTATCTGAGAAATTGCATTGTGATGTGTGCATTCATCTCACAGAGTTAAAACTTTCTTTTTATTCATCAGTGTGGAAATACTGTTTTTGTGGAATCTGTGAAGGGATATTTTAAAGTGAATTAAGGCCTATGGTGAAAACAAAATATCTTCAGATAAAAACTAGAAAGAAGCTTTATGAGAAACTACTTTGGGATGTGTGCATTCGTCTCAAAATATTAAAACTTTCTTTTGATTCAGCAATTTGGAAACATTGCTTTTGTAGAATCTGTGAAGGGACATTTGGGTTCACAGTGAGGCTTATGGTGAAAAAGTAATCATCTTCAGATAAATACAAGAAAGAATAATTCTGAGAAACTGCCTTGTGATGTGTGCATTCATCTCACAGAGTTAAACCTTTCTTTTGATTCAGCACTTTGGAAACATGGTTTTTGAACAATCTGTAGAGGGATATTTAGGAGAGCTTTGAGGACTATGGTGAAAAAGAAAATATCTTCAGATAAAAACTGGAAAGAAACTTTCTGAGAAACTGCTTTGTGGTGTGTACCTTCATCCCAGGGAATTAAACATTCTTTTGATTCAGCAATTTGGAAACATTCTTTTTGTAGAATCTGCAAAAGGATACTTGGGAGAGCTTTGAGACTTATGGTGAGAAAGAAAATAGCTTCAGATAAAAACTAAAAAGAAGCTTTCTGAGAAACTGCTTTGTGATATGTGCATTCATCTCACAGACTTAAACCTTTCTTTGAAGCAGCTGTTTGGAAACACTGTTTTTGTGGAATCTGTGAAGGGATATTTGGCAATGCATTGAGGTCTAGGGTGAAAAAGGAAATATCTTCAGATAAAAATGAAAAAGAAACTTTCTGAGAAACTGCTTTTTGATGTGTGCATATCATCTCACAGAGTTAAAGCTTTCTTTTATTCAGCAGTTTGGAAACACTGTTTTTGTAGAATCTGTGAAGGGATATTTTAAAGTGAATTAAGGCCTATGGTGAAAACAAAATATCTTCAGATAAAAACTAGAAAGAAGCTTTATGAGAAACTGCTTTGTAATGTGTGCATTCATCTCACAGATTTAATCCTTACTTTTGGTTCAGCAGTTTGGAAACATTGCTTTTGTAGAATCTGTGAAGGGACATTTGGGTTCACAGTGAGGCTTATGGTGAAAAAGTAATCATCTTCAGATAAATACAAGAAAGAATAATTCTGAGAAACTGCCTTGTGATGTGTGCATTCATCTCACAGAGTTAAACCTTTCTTTTGATTCAGCACTTTGGAAACAGTGTTTTTGTAGAATCTGCAAAGGGATATTTGGGAGTGCATTGAGGCCTATGGTTAAATGTAAATATCTTCAGACAAAAAGTGGAAACAAACTTTCTGAGAAACTGCTTTGTGATGTGTGCATTCATCTCACAGAGGTAAAACTTCCTTTTCATTCAACAGTTTGGAAACACTGTTTTTGTAGAATCTGCAAAAGGATATTTGGGAGTGCTTTGAGGCCTATGGTGAAAAGAAAATAGCTTCAGATAAAAACTAAAAAGAAGCTTTCTGAGAAAATTCATTGGAAATATGTGCATTCATCTCACAGACTTAAACCTTTCTTTTGAAGCAGCTGTTTGGAAACACTGTTTTTGTGGAATCTGTGAAAGGATATTTTGTGCACGTTGAGGCCTACAGTGAAAAAGAAATTATCTTCAGATGAAAACTAGAGGGAAGACTTTCTGAGAAACTGCTTTGTGATGTGTGCATTCAACTCAGTTAAACTTTTCATTAAATTCAGCAGTTTGGAAACACTGTTTATGTAGAATCTGCAAAGGGATATTTGGGAGCACATTGAGGCCTATGGTGAAAAGAAAATATCTTCAGATAAAAACTAGAAAGAAGCTTTCTGAGAAACTGCTTTGTGATGTGTGCATTCATCTCACAGAGTTAAACCTTTCTTTGGATTCAGCAGTTTGGAAACACTGTTTATGTAGAATCTGCAAAGGGATATTTGGGAGTGCATTGTGTCCTATGGTGAAAAAGAAACTGTCTTCAGATAAAAAGTAGAAAGAAGCTTTCTGAGAAACTGCTTTGTGATGTGTGCATTCAACTCAGTTAAACCTTCCTTAAGATTCAGCAGTTTGGAAACACTGTTTTTGTAGAATCTGTGACAGGATATATGGGAACACATTGAGGCCTATGGTGAAAATGAAAATATCTTCAGATAAAAACTAGAAAGAATTTTTCTCAGAAACTGCTTTGTGATGTGTGAATTCATCACACAGATTTAAATATTTCTTTTGATTCAGCAGTTTGGAAAAACATTTTTGTAGAATCTGTGAAGGGATATTAGGGAGCGTATTGAGGAGTATAGTGAAAAAGAAGAAATCGTCAGTTAAAAACTAGAAAGAAGCTTTCTGAGAAACTGCTTTGTGATGTGTGCATTCATCTCACAGAGTTAAACTTTTCTTTGATGCAGCAGTTTGGAAACACTGTTTTTGTAAAATCTGCATAGGAATATTTGGGAGTGCATTGAGGCTTGTAGTGAAAAAAAATCTTCATATAGAAACTAGAAAGAAGCTTTCTGAGAAACGGCTTTGTGATGTCTGCATTCATCTCACGAAGTTAAACCTTTCATTTTATTCAGCAGTTTGAAACACTGTTTCTGTAGAATCTGCAAGGGATATTTGGGAGTGCATTGAGGCCTATGGTGAAAAGAAAATATCTTCAGATAAAAACTAGAAAGAAGGCTTTCTGAGAAACTGCTTTATGATGTGTATCCCAGGATAAAAACTAGAAAGAAGCTTTCTGAGAAACTGCTTTGTGATGTGTGCATTCATCTCACAGAGTTAAACATTTCTTTGATGCAGCAGTTTGGAAACACTGTTTTTGTAGAATCTGCAAAGGGATATTTGGGAGCACATTGAGGACTATGGTGAAAAAGAAAATATCTTCAGATAAAAACTAGAAACAAGCTTTCTGAGAAACTGCTTTGTGATGTGTGTATTCATCTCATGGAGTTGAACCTTTCTTTTGATTCAGCAGTTTGGAAACACTGTTTTTGTAGAATCTGTGACAGGATATATGGGAACACATTGAGGCCTATGGTGAAAATGAAATATCTTCAGATAAAAACTAGAAAGAAGCTTTCTGAGAAACTGCTTTGTGATGTGTGCATTCAACTCAGTTAAACTTTTCATTAAATTCAGCAGTTTGGAAACACTGTTTATGTAGAATCTGCAAAGGGATATTTGGGAGCACATTGAGGCCTATGGTGAAAAAGAAAATATCTTGAGATAAAACTGGAAAGAAGCTTTCTGAGAAATTGCGTTGTGATGTGTGCATTCATCTCACAGAATTAAAAGTTTGTTTTCATTCAGCAGTTTGCAAAGACTGTTTTTGTAGAATCTGTGAAGGGATATTTTGGAGCGTGCTCAGGTCTATGGAGAAAATGAAAATATCTTCAGATAAAAACAAAAGAATATTTCTGAGAAACTGCTTTGTGATGTGTGCATTCATCTCACAGAGTTAAATGTTCCTTTTGATTCAGCAGTTAGGAAATACTGTTTATATAAAATCCACGAAGGGATATTTGGGAGCGTATTGTGTCCTATGGTGAAAAAGAAACTGTCTTCAGATAAAAAGTAGAAAGAAGCTTTCTGAGAAACTGCTTTGTGATGTGTGCATTCAACTCAGTTAAACCTTCCTTAAGATTCAGCAGTTTGGAAACACTGTTTTTGTAGAATCTGTGACAGGATATATGGGAACACATTGAGGCCTATGGTGAAAATGAAAATATCTTCAGATAAAAACTAGAAAGAATTTTTCTCAGAAACTGCTTTGTGATGTGTGAATTCATCACACAGATTTAAATATTTCTTTTGATTCAGCAGTTTGGAAAAACATTTTTGTAGAATCTGTGAAGGGATATTAGGGAGCGTATTGAGGAGTATAGTGAAAAAGAAGAAATCGTCAGTTAAAACTAGAAAGAAGCTTTCTGAGAAACTGCTTTTTGAGTGTGCATTTAACTCACATAGTTAATGCTTTCGTTTGATTCAGCAGTTTGGAAAGACTGCTTTTGTAGTATCTGCGTAGGGATATTTGGGAGTGCATTGACTCCTTTGGTGAAAAAGCAAATATCTCCAGAAAAAAACTCAAAAGAAGATTTCTCAAAAGCTGCTTTGTAGTGTGTGCATTCTTCTCACAGAGTTAAACTTTACTTTGATGCAGCAGTTTGGAAGCACTGTTTTTGTAAAATCTGCAAAGACCTCTGCCATGCCGCTTGTGTTTTCCTTCCACAACACAGATGCCTCAGCCTCCTGTTTCAAGCCTTCCTGCTGCTTTGTGCTGGCCCCTGTTGGCCAAGACCCTCTGTAGACATGAACCAGGGATGCCCAGGGTCCCCTGGGCCCCGTGCATGTGCCATTTGGGGAGGTAATTTCTACTGTGGTGTGGGACCTCTACTGTGCCATTTGTATTTTCCTCCCACACCACAGGTGCCTATACCTCCCCATTGAAGCTTTCCTCCCACCTTGGGCTGGCCTCTGTGGGTGTGAGGCACTCCGTGTGCATGAATCAGGAATGCCCATGGTCCCCTGGGCCCTGTGTATGTGCAGCAGGGAGGCACTTTCGCCCTTGGGGGGGAATCTCTGAATTGCCATTTGTGTTTTCCTTCCACAACACTGGTGCTTCGACCTCCCCTTTCAAGAATTCCTGAGCATTGAGCTGGCATCCATGGGCTCCAGGAGCTCTGGGGTCATGAACCAGTGATGGCCAGGGTTCCCTGGGCCTTGCACATGCAAGGTGGTGCACGTCCTCCATCCTCTGTGGGCACGAACCAGGGACAGCCAGGGTCCCCTGGGTCCCATGCATGTGCTTTGGGGAGGTAATTTCTACTGTGGTGTGGGACCTCTTCCTCATCGTTTGTGTTTTCCTTCCACAATACTGGTGCCTCAACCTCCCCTTGCAAGACTTCCTGACACCTTGGACTGGCCTGCTTGGGCCGAAGGTGCTCCGTGGGCATGAACCAGGGATGCCCAGGGTCCTGTGGGCCCCATGCATTCACAGTGATTAGGCACTTTTGCCTGTGAGGGGGGACCTTGGCCTCGCCATTTGTGTTTTCCTTCAACAACACAGGTGCCTGACCTCCCTTTCCAAACTTCCCTGACCCCTTAGGCTGGCCCCATGGGCCGAGATGCTCTGTGGGCATGAACCAAATATGCCAAGGGTCACCTGGGTCCCCCGCATGTGCAGTGAGGAGGCACTTTCGCTCGTGGGGGGGAACTCTACCTCACTGTTTGTGTTTTCCTTCCACAACACAGGTGACTTGACCTCCCATTTCAAGAATTCCTGCCACCTTTGGCTGGCCCCTTGGGCCCAAGGCACACCATGGGCATGAACCAGGGATGCCCAGGGTCCTTGGGTCCCAGGCATGCGCGATGGGGAGGCACTTTCTCCCCTGGGGAGGGGACTTCTGCCTTCACCGTTTGTGTTTTCCTTCCACAACACAGGTGCCTCTACCTCCCCTTTCAAGCTTTTCTGCACCTTGGGATGGCCCCGTGGGTCCCAGGGGCTCTGTGGGCATGAGCCAGGGACGCCCAGGGTCCTTGGGTCCCAGGCATGCGCGATGGGGAGGCACTTTAGCGCGTGGAGGGAATTCTGCCATCGCCTTTTGTGTTTTCCTTCCACAACACAGGTGCTTCAACCTCCCATTTCAAGCCTTTCTGCCACCTTGGGCTGGCCTGCGTGGGCGTGAGGCCCTCCATGGGCATGAACCAGGGATGCCCAGGGTCCTTGGGTCCCAGGCATGCGCGATGGGGAGGCACTTTCTCCCGTGGGGTGGGACCTCTGCCTCACCGTTTGTGTTTTCCTTCCACAGCACAGTTGCTTCGACCTCTCATTTCAAGCCTTTCTGCCACCTTGGGCTGGCCCCCATAGGCCTGAGGCACTCCGTGGGCATGAATCAGGGATGCACAGGGACCCCTGGGCACCTTGAATTTGCGGTGGGGAGGCACTTTCACCCGTCGGTGGGGGGGGACCTCTGCCTTGCCCTTTGTGTTTCCCTTCCACAACACGGGTGCTTCGACCTCCCCTTTCAGGCCTTTCTGTCGCCTTGGGCTGGCCTCCATGGGCCCGAGGACCTCCGTGGGCATGAGCCAGGGACGCCCAGGGTCCTTGGGTCCCAGGCATGCGCGATGGGGAGGCACTTTAGCCCGTGGAGGGAACTCTGCCACGCCCTTCGTGTTTTCCTTCCACACCAGAAGTGCCTCGACTTTGCTTTTCAAGCCTTCCGGTCGCCTTGGGCTGGCCTCTGTGGGCCAAAGCGCTTCGTGGTCATGAACCAGGGACGCCCAGGGTCCTTGGGTCCCAGGCATGCGCGATGGGGAGGCACTTTCGCCCGTGTGGGGGACTTCTGCCTCGCCATTTCTGTTTTTCTTCCACACCACAGGTGCCTCGATCTCCTTTCAAGCCTTCCTGCCACTTTGCCTGACCCCCGTGGGCCAAGGTGCTCCACAGGCAGGGACAGGAGATGCTCAGGGTCCTTTGGGTCCCAGGCATGCGCGATGGGGAGGCACTTTCACCCATGGGGAGGGGACCTCTGCCTCACCGTTTGTGTTTTCCTTCCAGAACACCGGTGCCTCGACCTCCTTTCAAGATTCCCTGCTGTCTTGGGCTGGCCTGCGTGGGCGTGAGGCCCTCCATGGGCATGAATCAGGGATGCACAGGGACCCTTGGGCCCCACGCCTGTGCGGTGGGGAATCACTCTCTCCCGTGGGAGGGGAACTCTGCCACATCATTTGTATTTTCCTTCCACAACACAGGTACCTCGCCCTCCTGTTTCAAGCTTTCCTGCCGCCTTGGGCTGGCCCCCATGGGCCTGAGGCACTCCGTGAGCATGAATCAGGGATGTCTGGGGACCCCTGGGCACCTTGAATTTGCGGTGGGGAGGTACTTTCCCCCGTGGGTTGGACCTCTGTCGCCGTTTGTGTTTTCCTTCCACAACACAGGTGCCTCAACCTCCCCTTTCAAGCTTTTCTGCACCTTGGGATGGCCCCCGTGGGTCCCAGGGGCTCTGTGGGCATGAAGCAGGGATGCCTGGTCCCCTGGGTACCACCTATGCATGATGGGGCGGCACTTTCAACCTCGGGAGGGGATCTCTGACGCACCATTTGTGTTTTCCTTCCACAACACAGGTGCTTCAACCTCCCATTTCAAAACTTCCTTCGGTCTTGGGCTGGCCTGCGTGGGCGTGAGGCCCTCCATGGGCATGAACCATGGACGCTCAGGGTTCCCTGGGCCCTGCACATGGAGTTTGGGAGGCACTTTCGCCCGTGGTGGGGGACCTCTGACTCGTTGTTTGTGTTTTCCTTCCACAACACAGATGCCTCAATCTCCCATTTCAAGCCTTCCTGCAGCCTTGGGTTGGCCCCCATGGGCCGAGATGCTCTGTGGGCGGGAACCAGGGATGAACAGGGCCCTCTGGGTCCCTGGCATGTGCGGTGGGGAGGCACTTTCTCCCGTGGGGTGGGACCTCTGCCTCGCAACTTATTTTCCTTCCACAAAACGGATGCCTCGACCTCCCATTTCCAGCCTTCCTGCCACATTGGGCTGGCCTTCGTGGGGCTGAGACTTTCCGTGGACATGAACCAGGGACGCCCAGGGTCCCTTGGGTCCCACGCTTGTATGATGAGGATACACCTTTGCCCATGGGGTGGGGGAACTCTGCCATGCCATTTGTGTTTTTCTTCCACAACACAGGTGCCTTGACCTCCCCTTTCAAGCTTTCCTGCTGCCTTGGGCTGGCCACCATGGGCATGAACCATGGACGCTCAGGGTTCCCTGGGCCCTGCACATGGAGTTTGGGAGGCACTTTCACCCGTTGGGGGGACCTCTTCCTCACCGTTTTTTTTCCTTCCACAACAAAGTTGCCTCGACCTCCCCTTCCAAGCCTTCCTGCTGCCTTGGCCAGGAGCCCGTGGGCCCGAGGCACTCTGAGGGCATGTATCAGGGAAGTCCAGGGGGACTCCCCTGGGCCCTGAGCATTCACGGTGGGGTGGCACTTTGGCCCGTGGGCAGGGACCTCTGCCATGACCTTTGTGTTTTCCTTCCACACCAGAAGTGCCTCGACCTCCCTTTTCAAGCCTTCCTGCCAACTTTGCCTGGGCCCTGTGGGCCAAGGAACTCATGGTCATGAAGCAGGGACACCCAGGGTCCCCTGGACTCCATGCATACGCGGTGGGGAGACACTTTCTCCCGTGGGGTGGGACCTCTGCCTCGCAACTTATTTTCCTTCCACAAAACGGATGCCTCGACCTCCCATTTCCAGCCTTCCTGCCACATTGGGCTGGCCTTCGTGGGGCTGAGACTTTCCGTGGACATGAACCAGGGACGCCCAGGGTCCCTTGGGTCCCACGCTTGTATGATGAGGATACACCTTTGCCCATGGGGTGGGGGAACTCTGCCATGCCATTTGTGTTTTTCTTCCACAACACAGGTGCCTTGACCTCCCCTTTCAAGCTTTCCTGCCACCTTCGACTGGCCCTCGTGGGCCCAAGGCACACCATGGGCATGAACCATGGACGCTCAGGGTTCCCTGGGCCCTGCACATGGAGTTTGGGAGGCACTTTCACCCGTTGGGGGGAACCTCTTCCTCACCGTTTTTTTTTTTTCCTTCCACAACAAAGTTGCCTCGACCTCCCCTTCCAAGCCTTCCTGCTGCCTTGGCCAGGAGCCCGTGGGCCCGAGGCACTCTGAGGGCATGTATCAGGGAAGTCCAGGGGGACTCCCCTGGGCCCTGAGCATTCACGGTGGGGTGGCACTTTGGCCCGTGGGCAGGGACCTCTGCCATGACCTTTGTGTTTTCCTTCCACACCAGAAGTGCCTCGACCTCCCTTTTCAAGCCTTCCTGCCAACTTTGCCTGGGCCCTGTGGGCCAAGGAACTCATGGTCATGAAGCAGGGACACCCAGGGTCCCCTGGACTCCATGCATACGCGGTGGGGAGACACTTTCTCCCGTGGGGTGGACTTCTGCCACACCGTTCGTGTTTTCCTTCCACAGCAGATGCCTCGACCTCTGCTTTTAAGCTTTCCTGCCGCCTTGAGCTGGCCCCCGTGGGCCGAAGTGCTCTGTGAGTGAGAACCAGGGATGTTCAGGGTCCTCTGGGACCTGGGCATGCACAGTGGGGAGGGACGTTCGCCCGTGCAGGGGACCTCTGCCTCGCCGTTTGTGTTTTCCTTCCACAACACATGTGCCTCGACTTCCTCTTTCAAGCCTTCCTGCTGCCTTGGGCTGGCCACCATGGGCCTAAGTGCTTGTGGGCGTGAATCGCGGACGCCCAGGGTCCCCTGGGACCCACGCATACGTGGTAGGGTGGCACTTTCGCTGGTGGGGGGGACCTCTGATGCACGGTTTCTGATTTCCTTCCACAACACAGGTCCCTCGACCTCCCATTTCAAGTCTTTCTGCCGCCTTGGGCTGGCCCCCGTGGGCCCGAGGTGCTCCGTGGGCGTGAATCAGGGATGCCCAGGGTCCCCTGGGTCCCGCGCTTGCGTGGTGGGGAGGCACTTTCGCCCTTGGGGTCGGAGCTCTGACTTGCCATTTGTGTGTTTCTTCCACAACACAGGTGCCTCAACCTCCCCTTTCAAGTCTTCCTGCCACCTTGGGCTGGCCCCTGTGGGCCCGAAGCACTCCTTGAGCACGATCCAGAGATGCCCAGGTCCCCTGGGCCCCACGCATGCGCGGTGTTGAGGCACTTTCTCCCGCAGTGGGGACCTCTGCCTCGCCGTTTGTGTTTTCCTTCCACAGCACAGTTGCCTCGACCTCCCCTTTCAAATCTTCCTGCCGCCTTGGCCTGGCCCCCGTGCACCCAAGGCGCTCCATGTGTGTGAACCACGGAAGCCCAGGGTCCCTGAAGCCCTTAGAATGTGCAGTGGTAAGACACTTTCGCCCATGTGGGGAACCTCTGCCGTGCCCTTTGTGTTTTCCTTAAACACCACAAGTTCCTTGACCTCGCTTTTCAAGTCTTCCTGCACCTTGGGCTGGACCCCATAGGCCGAGGCACTCCGAAGGCATGAACCAGCGACACCCACGGTCCACTGGGCCCTGAGCATGTGTGGTGGGGAGGCACTTTCGCCTGTGGGGGTGACTTCTGCCTAGCCGTTTGTGTTTTCCTTCCACACCACAGGTGCCTCGACCTTCCCCTTTCAAGCCTGTCTGTGGCCTTGTGCTGGCCCTTGTGGAGCTGAGGCACTTCGTGGGTGGGAATCAAGGACGCTCAGTGTCCTCTGGGCCCTGGGCATGCACGCTGGGGAGGCACTTTCGCCCATGGAGGGGACCTCTGCCTCGCCGTTTGTGTTTTCCTTCCACAACCCAGGTGCCTCGAACTTCCCCTTTCAAGCCTTCCAGACGCCTTCAGCTGGCCCCCGTGGGTGCGAATCAGGGATTTCCATGGTCTCCTGGGCCCTGAGCATGTGTGGTGGGGAGGCACTTTTGGCCGTGGGGAGGGACCTCTGCCTTGCCATTTGTGTTTTCCTTCGACAACACAGGTGCCTCGACTTCCCCTTTCAAGCCTTCATGACGACTTGGGCTGGCCCCCCGTGGGGACCGAGGCTCCCCGTGGGCACTAACCAGAGACGCCCATGGTCCCCTGGGCCCCGCGCATGCACGGTAGGGAGGCACTTTCATTCATGGGAGGGGCACCTCTGCCATGCAATTTGCGTATTCCTTCCACACCACAGGTGCGACGACATCCCCTTTCAAGCCTTCCTGCTGCCTTTGGCTGGCCCCCATGGGCCAACGCCCTCCATGAGCATGAACCAGCAATACCCAGGATCCCCTGGGAGCCACGCATATGCTGTGGGAGGCACTTTTGGCCGTGGGGGAGGGACATCTGCCGCGCCATTTTTTTTTTCCTTCCACACCATTGTGCTTTGGCCTTCCCTTTCAAGCCTTCCTGGCACTTTGGGCTGGCCCCCATGGGCCAAGGCACTCCGTGGGTGTGATCCAGGGATGCCCAGCATCCTCTGGGCCCTGAGCATGCGTGGTGGGGAGATACTTTCGCCCGTGGGGGCGGATCTCTGCCTCGCGGTTTGCTTTTCCTTCCACCCCACAGTTGCCTTGACCTCCCCTTTCAAGTCTTCCTGCCACCTTGGGCTGGCCTCCGTGGACCAAGGTGCTCCGTGGGCATGAACTAGGGACCCCCAGGGTCGCCTGAGTCCCACGCATGCGCGGTGGGGAGGCACTTTCACCCGTCGGTGGGGGGGGACCTCTGCCTTGCCCTTTGTGTTTCCCTTCCACAACACAGGTGCCTCGACCTCCCCTTTCAAGCCTTCCTGCCACTTTGAACTAGCCCCTGTGGGCCCGACGCACTCTGTGTGCATGAACCAGGGATGCCTAGGGTCCCCTGGGCCATGGGCATGCATGGTGGGGAGGCACCTGTGCCCGTGGTGGAGACTTCTGCCTCTCAATTTGTGTTTTCCTTCAACACCACAGGTGCCTCAACCTCTCCTTTCTAGCCTTCCTTCCACTTCGGGCTGGCCCCCATGGGATTGAGGTGCTCCGTGGGTGTGAATCAGAGATTCCCAAGGTCCCCTGGTCCCCATGCATGTGCAGTGGGAGGCACTTTAGGCCGTGGGGAGGCACTCCTGCCATGCCATTTGTTTTTTCCTTCCACACCACTGTGACTCGACCTCCCCTTTCAAGCCTTCCCGCTGTCTTTGGCTGGCCCCCGTGGGCTGAGGCATTCCATGTGCATGAACCAGGGATGCCCAGGGTGCCCTGGGAACCATGAGTCATGAGTGCCTGCTGTGGAGGCACTTTCTCCCGTTGGCAGGACAACTCTACCTCACCATTTGTATTTTCCTTCCACAATACAGGTGCCTCGACCTCCGCTTTCAAGCCTTCCTTCCACTTCGGGCTGGCCCCCATGGGATTGAGGTGCTCCGTGGGTGTGAATCAGAGATTCCCAAGGTCCCCTGGTCCCCATGCATGTGCAGTGGGAGGCACTTTCACCCGTGAGGAGGGAACTCTGCCTCGCCATTTGTGTTTTCCTTCTACGACACAGGTGTCTCGACCTCCCCTTTCAAGATTTCCTGCTGCCTTAGCCTGGACCCTGTGGGCCTAAGGTGCTCCGTGGGCACGAACCAGTGATGCCCAGGGTCCCCTGGGAACCATGAGTCATGAGTGCCTGCTGTGGAGGCACTTTCTACCGTGGAGGAGACCTCTGCCTCGCCGTTGGTGTTTTCCTTCCACAACACAGGTGCCTCAACCTCCTCTTTCAAACCTTCTTGCCACCTTGTGCTGGCTCCCGTGGCTGAGGTGCATTGTAGATGCAAATGCAGGATGCCCAGCATCACTGGGTCCATGCATGCACACTGGGGAGGCACTTTCGCCCGTGTTGGGGGACCTATTCCCCACCATTCATGTTTTCCTTCCACACCACAGGTGCCTCGACTTTCTCATTCAAGACATCTTGCCACCTTGAGCTGGCCCCGGTGGCTGAGGTGCATTGTAGATGCAAATGCAGGATGCCCAGCATCACTGGGTCCATGCATGCACAATGGTGAGGCACTTTGCCCGTGGGGACCTCTGCCACGCCATTTGTGTTTTCCTTCCACAACACCGTTGCCTCGACCTCCCCTTTCAAGCATTCCTGCCACGTTGGGCTGGGCCTCATGGGCCGAAGCACTCAGTGGGCACGAGGCAGGGACCCACAGGTCCCCTGGGCCCCATGCATGCACAATGGTGAGGCACTTTTGCCCGTGGGGGACTTCTGCCACGCCATTTGTGTTTTCCTTCCACAACACAGGTGCATTGACCTCCCTTTTCAAGTCTCCCTGCCGACTTGGGCAGGCACACATGGGCCCGAGGTGCTCCCTGGGCACAAATAAGGAATTCCCAGGGTCCCCTGGGCCATGTGCATTCGCGGTTGGAAGGCACTTTCTACCGTGGAGGAGACCTCTGCCTTGCTGTTTGTGTTTTCCTTCAACAACACAAGTGCCTCGACCTCCCCTTTCAAGCACTCCTGCCGCCTTTGGCTGGCCCGCATGGGCCCGAGGCTCTCCGTGGGCAAAAACCAGGGAAGCCCTGCGTCCCCTGGGGTCCACGCATGCGTGGTAGGGAGTCACTTTCCCCTGTTCGGGGGAGGGGGAAGTCTGCCTCGCCGTTTGTGTTTTCCTTCCACAACACAGGTGTTTTGACTTCCCATTTCAAACCTTCCTGACGCTTGAGCTGGCCTCTGTTATCCTAAGACACTCTGTGGGCAAATGCCAGGCACTCCCAGGGTCCCCTGGACCCCACGCATGAGCAGAAGGGAGGCACTTTCACCCGTGGAGGGGAACTCTGCCTCGCCATTGGTGTTTTCCTTCCACAACACAGGTGCCTCAACCTCCTCTTTCAAACCTTCTTGCCACCTTGTGCTGGCTCCCGTGGCTGAGGTGCATTGTAGATGCAAATGCAGGATGCCCAGCATCACTGGGTCCATGCATGCACACTGGGGAGGCACTTTCGCCCGTGTTGGGGGACCTATTCCCCACCATTCATGTTTTCCTTCCACAACACAGGTGTTTTGACTTCCCATTTCAAACCTTCCTGACGCTTGAGCTGGCCTCTGTTATCCTAAGACACTCTGTGGGCAAATGCCAGGCACTCCCAGGGTCCCCTGGGCCATGTGCATTCGCGGTTGGAAGGCACTTTCTACCGTGGAGGAGACCTCTGCCTTGCTGTTTGTGTTTTCCTTCCACACCACAGATGCCTCGACCTCCCCTTTCAAGCATTCCTGCTGCCTTGGGCTGGCCTCCGTGGGTCAAGGCCATCTTAGGGCACAAACCAGGGTCTCCCAGGGTCTTCTGGGCCCCAGGCATGCACGGTGGAGAGGCATTGTCGCCCGTTGGGGGGGATATCTGCCTCACCATTTGTGTTTTCCTTCCACAACACAGGCCCTGGGTGTCCCTGGTTCATGCCTGCAGAGAGCCTCAGTACACAGAGGCCAGCCCAAGGCGGCAGGAAGGCTTGAAAGGGGAGGTCGAGGAACCTGTGTTGTGGAACATAAACAGAAATGGCCAGGCAGAAGTCCCCCTCCACGGGCAAAAGTGCCTCCCCATGCCACATGCGTGGGGCCCAGGGCACCCTGAGTATCCCTGGGTCATGCCCACGGAGTGCGTGGGGCCCAAGGGGGTCAGCCCAATGCGGCAGGAAAGCTTGAAAGGGGAGGTCGAGGCACCTGTGGTGTGAAAACAGAAATGTCATGGCAGAAGACCCCCCACAAGCGAAAGTGCCTCCCCACCGAGCATGCACAGGGCCCAGGTTGAGCTGGGTGTCCCTGGTTCACACACACAGAGTGCCTCAGGCCCATGGGGGCCAGCCAAAGGCAGCAGGCAGTCTTGAAAGGGGTGGTCGAGGCACCTGTTTTGTGGAAGAAAAACACAAATGGTGTGGCAGAAGTCCCCCCCACGGGTGAAAGGCCTCCCCACTGCACATGCACCAGGCCAAGGGGACCCTGGACATTCCTGCTTCGCTCACACAGAGGGCCTTGGCCCAAGGGAGCCAGCCCAAAGGGGCAAGAAAGCTTGAAAGGGGCAGTTGAGGCACCTGTGTTGTGGGAAAAAAACAGAAACAGTGCAGCAGAGGTCCCCCCATCGGCGAAAGTGCGTACTCACCACACATGTGTGGGGCCCAGGGGACCCAGGCCATCCCTAGTTCCCGCCCATGGAGCGCCTTGGCCCTCAGGAACCAGTCGAAGGCGGCAGGAAGGCTTGAAATGGGAGGTCGAGGCACCTGCGGTGTGGAAGGAAAACATAAACGGTGAGGCAGAGGTCCCCCCAAGGGAGACAGTGTCTCCCACCACACATGTGTGGGGCCGAGGGGACCCTGGGCGTCCCTGGTTCACACACACAGAGTGCCTCCACCCATGGGGCCAGCCCAAGCCTGCAGGAAGGCTAGAAAGGGGAGGTCGAGGCACCTGCGTTGTGGAAGGAAAAGGCAAACGGTGAAGCAGACGTCCCTTCCTACGGGCGAAATTGCCTCCCCACCGTGCATGCGTGCAGCAAGGAGGACCCTGTGTGTCCCTTATTGGTGCCCAGGGAGTGCCTCAGGTCCACGGGTGCCAGCCCAAGGTGGCAGGAATGCTTGAAGGTGAGATCGAGGCACCTGTGTTGGGGAAGAAAAACAAGCGATGCGGCAGAGGTCCACAAACACGGCCGAAAGTGTCTCCCCACCACACATGTGTGGGGCCGAGGGGACCCTGGGCATCCCTGGTTCATGCCCATGGAGGGCCTCAGGTCCATGGGGTCAGCCCACGGCGGCAGGGAGGCTTGAAAGGGGACGTCAAGGCACCTGTGGTGTGGAAGGAAAACAAAAACAACGTGACAGAGGTCCCCCCACGGGCGAAAGTGCCTCCTCATCACACACTCACGGAGCCATGGGGACCCTGGGCGTCCCTGGCTTGTGCCTAAGGAGTGCCTAGGCATACGGGGACCAGCCCAAGGTGGCAGGAAGGCTTGAAAGCGGAGGTCGAGGCATCTGTGTTGTGGAAGGAAAACGGAAAAGGTGCAGCCGAGGTCCCAAACTATGGGCGAAAGTGCCTCCCCACCGTGCATGTGTGGGGCCCAGGGGACCCTGGGCATCCCTGGTTTGTGCCCTCGTAGCGCCTCGGGCCCATGGGGGCCAGCCCAAGGTGACAGGAAGACTGGGAAGGGGAGGTCGAAGCACCTGTGTTGTGGAAGGAAAACAAAAACGGCAAGTCAGAGGTCCCCCCAAGGGAGACAGTGTCTCCCCACCGCACAAGCGAGGGACCCAGGAGACCCTGGGCATCTCTGGTTCACGCCCACGGGGCGTCTTGGCCAACAGGGGCCATCCCAAGGCGGCAGGACAGCTTGAATGGGGAGGTCTAGGCACTTGTGGTATGGAAGGAAAACAAACTGTGCAGTAGAGGTCCCCCACCACAGGAGAAAGTGCTTCCCCACCACGCATGCTCATCGCCCAGGGGACACTGGTCATCCCTGGTTCGTGCCCACAGAGTGCCTCCACCCATGGGGGCCAGCCCAAGGTGGCAGGAAGGCTTGAAATGGGAGTTCGAGGCACCGTGATGTGGAAGGAAAACACAAACGGTGAGGCAGAGGTCCCCACCACAGGAGAAAGTGCTTCCCCACCACGCATGCTCATCGCCCAGGGGACACTGGTCATCCCTGGTTCGTGCCCACAGAGTGCCTCCACCCATGGGGGCCAGCCCAAGGTAGCAGGAAGGCTTGAAAGGGGTTGTCCTAGCACCTGTGTTGTGGAAGGAACACACAAACGGTGATGCAGACGTCCCCCAACACGGGCGAAAGTGCCTGCCCACCGCACATGCGGGTGGCCCACGGGACGTTACGCTTCCCTGATTCACACCCACAGAGTGCCTCGAGCCCACGGGCGCCAGCTCAAGGCGGCAGGAAGGCTTGAAAGGGGAGGTCAAGTCACTTGTGTTTTGGAAGGAAAACACAAATGGCGAGGGTGAGCTCCCCACACAAGGGTGATAATGCTTCCCCACTGAGCATGCGTGTGGCCCAGGGGACCCTGGGCATCCCTGGTTCCTGCCCGCAGAGGGCCTTGGGTCCACGGGGGCCAGCCCAAGGCGGCAGGACACTTGAAAATGGAGGTCGAGTCACCTGTGTTGTGGAAGGAAAACACAAACAAACGGCATGGCAGGGATCCACACCCATGGGTGAAAGTGCCTCCCCATAATGCATGCATAGGGACCCGGGGACCCTGGGCATCCCTGATTCATGCACATGGAGCGCCGCCAGCCCACAGGAGCCAGCCCAAGGTGGCAGGAGGCCTTCAAAGGGGAGGTTGAGACACCTGTGTTGTGGAAGGAAAACACAAACGGCGTGGCAGAGATACCGCCCCAAGGGCGAAACTGCCTCCCCACGGCACACGCGTGGGGCGCTGGGGACCCTGGGTGTCTCCTGTTCATACCCAAGGGGCACCAACGGCCCACAGGTGCCAGCCCAAGACGGCAGGAAGGCTTGACAGGGGAGGTTGAGGCACCTGTGTTGTGAAAGGAAAACACAAACGGTGAGGCAGAGGTCCCCCCACGGGCAACAGTGCTTCCCCACTGTGCATGTGCAGGGCCCTCGTCACCCTGTGCATCCTGATTGGTGCCCAGCGACTGCATCGACCCCACAGGTGCCAGCCCAAGGTGGCAGGAAGGCTTGAAAGGGGAGGTCGAGGCACCTGTGTTGTGGAAGAAAAACACAAATGGCGAGGCGGAGGTCCCCTCCACGGACGAAAGTGCGTCCCCACCGCGTATGCGTAGGGCCCTTGTCAGGCTGTGCATCCTGGTTGGTGCCCAGGGAGTGCCTCTTGCCCACGGGTGCCAGCCCAAGGCGGCAGGAAGGCTTGAAAGGGGAGGTCGAGGCAACTCGAAAACACAAGGAAAACACAAACTGTGAGGGAAAGGTCACCGCACAGGGTCGAAAGGGCCTCCCCATCGCGCATGCTCAGGGCCCAGGGGATGCAGGGCGTCCCTGATTCGTGCCCACGAAGTGGCTCCAGCCCACAGGTGCTAGCCCAAGGAGGCAGGAAGGCTTGAAAACAGAGGTCGAGGCAGCTGTGGTGTGAAAGGAAAACACAAACAAAACGGCAGAGGTCGCCCCCATGGGCGAAAGTGCCTCCCCATAATGCATGCATAGGGACCAGGGGACCCTGGGCATCCCTGGCTTGTGCATAACAAGTGCCTAGGACCACAGGCACCAGCCCAAGGCGGCAGAAACTCTTGAAAGGGGAGGTTGAGGCACCCGTGGTGTGGAAGACAAACAAACGGCATGGCAGGGATCCACACCCATGGGTGAAAGTGTCTCACCACCGTGCATGCACGAGGCCCAGAGGACACTGGGAGTCCCTGGTTCACGCCCACAGAGCGCCTGGGGCCCACGGGGGCTAGCCCAAAGCGGCAGAAAATCTTCAAAAGGGAGCTCCAGGCACCTGTTTTGTGGAAGGGTAACACAAACGACGAAGCAGAAGGTCCCCACCAAGGGCAAAAGTGCCTCACCACAGCGCATGCAAGGGGCCCAGGGTACCCTTGGTGTCCCTCATTCGTGCCCAAGGAGTGATCCAGTGCCACGGGAGCCAGCTGAAGGCGACAGGAAGTCTTGAATGGGGAAGTCGAGGCACGCTTTGTGTGGAAGGAAAACACAAACAACGCTGCAGAGTTCCCCCCCAACAGACAAAAGTTTCTCCCCAGCGCGCATGCACGCAGCCCAGGGGACACTGCGCATCCCTGGCACGTGCCCAACGAGTGCCTAGGCCCACAGGGACAAGCCCAAGGTGGCAGGAAGTCTTGAAACGGGAGGTCAAGACACCCGTAGTGTGGAAGAAAAACACAAATGGCATGGGAGAGGTCCCCCCCACAAGAGAAGTGTATCCCCACCTCGTAGGCATGGGGCCCAGGCGACCCTGGGCATCCCTCGTTCATGCCCACAGAGGGCCTCTTCCCAGAGGGGCCAGCCCAAAGCCGCAGAAAATCCTGAAAGGGGAGGTCAAGGCGCCTGTGATGTGGAAGGGAAACACAAACGGCGAGGCAGAGGTCCCGCCCCACAAGCAAAAGTAATTCCCAACCAAGTATGCGCAGGGCTCAGGGTACCCTGTCATCCGTGGTTCATGCCCACGGAGAGCCTCGGGGACATGGGAGCCAGCCCAAGACGGTAGGAATGCTTGAAAGGGGAGGTCGAGGCAACTGTGTTGTGGAAGTAAAACAGAAACGGTGAGGCAGAGTTCCCCAGCCTCACAGGCAAAATTCCCTCCCCACCATGCATGCGTGGGGCCCAGGGGATCCTGAGCATCCCTCGTTCATGCCCACAGAGGGCCTCTTCCCAGAGGGGCCAGCCCAAGGCGGCAGGAAGGCTTGGAAAGGGGAGGTCGATTCACCTGTGTTGTGGAAGGAAAACAAACGGCGCGGCAGAGGTCCCACACCATGGGTGAAAGGGCCTCCCCACTGCGCATGCGTGTTGCCCAGGGGATTCTGGACATCCCTGGTTCACGGTCACCGAGCTCCTTGGGTCCACAAGGGGCCAGCCCAAGGTGGCAGGAAACTTGAAAGGGGAGGTCGAGACACCTGTGTTGTGGAAGGAAAACAGAAACGACCTAGCAGTAGTCCCACCCCACAGGCGAGAGTGCCTCCATACCGCACATTCGCGGGGCCCAGGGGACCCTGGGCAACCCTGTTTCATGCCCACGGAGGGCCTTGGCCCACAGGGTCCAGTCCAAGTCCTCAGGAAGGCTTGAAAGAGGAGGTCGAGGCACCTGTGTTGTGGAAGGAAAACACTAACAGCGAGGCAGAGGTCGCCCAACATGGGAGAAAGTGCCTCCCTATCGCGCATCTGCAGGGTCCAGGGGACCCTGGGCGTCCCTGGTTGGTGCCCAGGGAGTGCCTTGGGCCCGCGAGTGCCAGCCCAAGGCGCCAGGAAGTCTTGAAAGGGGAGGTCGAGGCACCTATATTGTGGAAGAAAAAGACAAACGGCAAGGTAGAAGTCCACACCCACGGTCTAAAGTGCCTCCCCACCGTGAATGCGTGGGGCTCACAGGACCCGGGGGTCCCTGATTCACACCCACAGAGCACTTCGGGGACATGGAAGCAAGCCCAAGGAGTCAGGAAGGCTTGAAAGGGGAGGTCGAGGCACCTGTGTCGTGGAAGGATAACACAAACGACGAGGCAGAACTCCCCCACCAAGGGCGAAAGTGTCTCCGCACCATGCATACACAAGGCCCAGGGAACCCTGGGTGTCCCTGGTTCGCGCCCACTGAGAGCCTCGGCCCCATGGGGCCAGCTCAAGGCGACAGGAAGGCTTGAAAAGTGAGGTCGAAGCACTTGTGTTGTGGAAGGAAAACAAACGGCAAGGCAGAGGTCCCCCCACCACTAGGGACAATGCCTCCCAACAGCGCATGCGTGGGGCCCAGGGGACCCTAGGCATCCCTGATTCCCATCCACGGAGCGCCTCGGGCCCGCAAGTGCCAGGCCAAGGCGGTAGGACGGTTGAAAGGGGAGGTCGATTCACCTGTGTTGTGGAAGGCAAACACAAACGGCGAGGCAGAGGTCGCCCAACATGGGAGAAAGTGCCTCCCTATCGCGCATCTGCAGGGTCCAGGGGACCCTGGGTGTCCCTGGTTCACGCCCACTGAGAGCCTCGGGCCCCATGGGGGCCAGCTCAAAGGTGACAGGAAGGCTTGGAAGGGGAGGTCGAGGCACCTGTGTTGTGGAAGGAAAACACAAATGGCGCAGGCATAGGCCCCACACCACGGGCAAAATTGCCTCCCACCGTGCATGCGTGGGGCCCAGGGGACTTTGGGCGTCCCTGGGTCATGCTTACGGAGCAACTGGAGCCCACGAGGGCCACCCCAAGACGGCAGCAAGGCTTGAAAAGTGTCGTCCAGGCACCTGTGTTGTGGAAGGAAAACACAAAGGGCGATGCAGAGGTCCCTCCCGCAGGGGTGAAAGTGCCTCCACACCGCGCATGCGCAGGGCCCAGGGGACGATGGGCATCCCTAGTTCATATCCAAGGAGTGCCTCGGGCCCACAGAGGCCAGCCCAAGGCGGCAGGAAGGCTTGAAAGGGGATGTCGAGGCACCTGTGTTGTGGAAGGAAAACACAAATGGCGAGGCATAGGCCCCACACCACGGGCAAAATTGCCTCCCCACTGCGCGTCCACAGGGCCCAGAAGACCCTGGGAATCCCTGGTTCAGCACATGGAGCACCCCTTTCCCAGAGAGGCCAGCCCAAGGCGGCAGGAAGGCTTGAAAGGGGAGGTCGAGGCACCTGTGTTGTGGAAGGAAAACACAAATGGCGAGGCAGAGGTCCCCCCACGGACGAAAGTGCCTCCCCACCGCACATGCGTGGGGCCTAGGGAAACCTGAGCATCCCTGGTTCGTGCACACGGAGCACCCCTTTCCCAGAGAGGCCAGCCCAAGGCGAAACGAAGGTCGAAAGGGGAGTTTGAGGCACCTGTGTTGTGGACGGATAACAGAAACGGCCAGGCAGAGGTTCCCGCACAAGGGCGTAAGTGCCTCCCCACCGCGCATTCGCGGGTCCCAGGCGACCCGGGGCATTACTGGTTCACGCCCACGGAGAGCCTCGGTGCACGGGGTCCAGCTCAAGGCGGCAGGAAGTCTTGAAAAGGGAGTTCGAGGTACTAGTGGAGTGGAAGGAAAACAAAATGGCGCCACAGCGGTCCCCACCCACGGGCGAAAGTGCCTCTCCATCGCGCATGCGTGGGGCCCAGGGGACCCTGGGCGTCCTTGGTTCATGACCACAGAGCACCTCGGACCCACTGGGGCCAGCCGAAGTCGACAGGAAGTCTTGAAAGGGGAGGTCGAGGCACCTATGTTGTGGAAGGAAAACACAAATGGCGAGGCAGAGGTGCCCCCCACGGGAGAAAGTGCCTCCCCACCGCTCATGCATGGGGCCCATGGGACCCTGGGTGTCCGTGGTTCGCGCCCACATAGCGCCTCAGCCCACAACAGTCAGCCCAATGAGGTAGGAAGGCTTGAAAGGGAAGGTCAAGGCGCCTGTGTTGTGGAAGGAAAACACAGGGGCGAGGCAGAGTTTCCCCCCCATGGGCGAAAGTGCTTCCCCACCGCGCATGGGCGGGGCCCAGTGGACCGTGGGCATACCTGCTTCACACCCACAGAGTACCTTGACCCAAGGGGGGCCGGCCCAAGGCAGCAGGAATGCTTGAAAGGGGAGGTCGAGGCACCTCTGTTGTGGAAGGAAAACAAAAGGTGCGACAGATGGCCCTACGCCACGGGAAAAAGTGCTTCCCCACCATGCATGCATGGGGCCCAGGGTACCTTCGGTGTCCCTGGTTCACACCCAAGGAGCACCACGGCCCACGGGGGCCAGCCAAAGGCGGCAGGAAGTCTTGAAATGGGAGGTCGAGGCACCTGTGTTGTGGAAGGAAAACACAAATGGCGAGGCAGAGTTCCCCCAACACGGGAGAAAGTGCCTCCCCACCGTGCACGCATAATGCCCAGGGGACCCTGGGTGTCCGTGGTTCGCGCCCACATAGCGCCTCAGCCCACAACAGTCAGCCCAATGAGGTAGGAAGGCTTGAAAGGGAAGGTCAAGGCGCCTGTGTTGTGGAAGGAAAACACAGGGGCGAGGCAGAGTTTCCATGGGCGAAAGTGCCTCCCCACCACGCATGTGCCGGGCCTAGGAGACTGTGGGCTTCCCTGATTCACACCCACGGAGCACCTCGCCCACGGAGTCCAGTCCAAGATGGCAGGAAGGCTTGAAAGGGGAGGTCGAGGCACCTCTGTTGTGGAAGGAAAACACAAATGGCGAGGCAGAGGTGCCCCCACGGGAGAAAGTGCTTCCCCACCATGCATGCATGGGGCCCAGGGTACCTTCGGTGTCCCTGGTTCACACCCAAGGAGCACCACGGCCCACGGGGGCCAGCCAAAGGCGGCAGGAAGTCTTGAAATGGGAGGTCGAGGCACCTCTGTTGTGGAAGGAAAACATAAACGGCACGGCAGAGGGCCCCCCCATGGGCGAAAGTGCCTCCCCACCACGCATGTGCAGGGCCTAGGAGACTGTGGGCTTCCCTGATTCACACCCACGGAGCGCGTTGGCTCACCAGGACCTGTCCAAGGCGGCAGGAAGTCTTGAAAGGGTAGGTCGAGGCACCTGTGGTGTGGAAAGAAACCACAAAGACGTGGCAGAGGTCCCCCGCCACGGACGAAAGAGCCTCCCCACCGTGCACGCATAATGCCCAGGGGACCCTGGGGGTTCCTGCTTCATGCTCACTGAGGGCCTCGGCTCACGGGGGCCAGCTCAAGGCGGCAGGAAGGCTTGAAAAGGGAGGTCGAGGCACCTGTGGTGTGGCAGGAAAACACTAATGGTGCGGCAGAGGTCTCCTCTGATGGAAGAAAGTGCCTCCCCACCGTGCATGCAAGGGGCCCAGGGTACCGCGGGCGTTCCTGGTTCGCACCCACGGAGCACCTCGGCCCACGGAGTCCAGTCCAAGATGGCAGGAAGGCTTGAATGGGGAGGTCGAGGCACCTGTGTTGTGGAAGGAAAAGAAAAACGGCGTGGCAGGAGTCCCCCTGACGGGCGAAAGTGCCTCTCCTCCACGTACGCACAGGGTCCACGGGACCCTGGGTGCCCCTGTTTCAGGCCCATGGAGTACCTCAGCCCACAGGCGCCAGCCCAAGGTGGCAGAATGTCTTGAAAGGGGATGTCGAGGCACCTGTGTTGAGGAACGAAAACACAAATTTTGTGGCAGAGGTTTCCCCCAGTCACAGGGGAAAGTGACCGTCCACCATGCATGTTCAGGGCTGAGGGGACCCTGGGAATCCCTGGCTCATGCCCATGGAGCACCTCGAGCACACACAGGGTCAGCCCAATGCGGCATGAATGCTTGAAAAGGGAGATCGAGGCACCTGTGTTGTGAAAAGAAAACACAAACAGTGAGGCAGAGGTCCCCTCTCAAAGGCGAAAGTGCCCCCCACCGCGCATGGGGCCCAGGGGACCCTGGGGTTCCTGCTTCATGCTCACTGAGGGCCTCGGCTCACGGGGCCAGCCAAAGGCGGCAGGAAGGCTTGAAATGGGAGGTCGAGGCACCTGTGTTGTGAAGGAAAACACAAATGGCGAGGCAGAGGTGCCCCCACGGGCGAAAGTGCTTCCCCACCATGCATGCATGGGGCCCAGGGGACCCCTGGGCGTCCCTGGTTCTTGCCCACATGTACCTCCGTTCACAGCGTCAGCCCAATGCGGCAGGAATGCTTGAAATGGGAGGTCAAGGCGCCTGTGTTGTGGAAGGAAAACGGAAAGGGCGAGGGAGCGCTCCCACCCCCCACGGGTGAAAGTGCCTCCCCACTGCAAATGCGCAGGGCCCAGCAGACCCTGGGGTCCCTGTTTTGTGCCCACACGGAGCACCCTGACCCACGGGGGTCAGGCCCAGGCTTCAGGAATACTTGAAAAGGGAGGTCGAGGCACCTGTGTTGTGAAAAGAAAACACAAATTTTGTGGCAGAGGTTTCCCAGTCACAGGGGAAAGTGACCGTCCACCATGCATGTTCAGGGCTGAGGGGACCCTGGGGTTCCTGCTTCATGCTCACTGAGGGCCTCGGCCCAAGGGGCCAGCCCAAGGCGGCAGGAAGGCTTGAAAGGGGAGGTGGAGGCATCCGTGTTTTGGAAGGAAAACACAAACGGCGCGGAAGAGGTAAGGCGCCATAAAGTGCGTCCACGTGGTGCATTTCCAGGCCCAGGGGCTCCAATTCTGGCACATGGAGCGCTCGGCCCACGGGGGCCAGCCCAAGGCGGCAGGACAGGTTGAAAGGGAAGTTTGAGGCACCTGGGGTGTGGAAGGAAAACACAAATGGCGCAGCAGTGGTGCCCCCCCACGGGCGAAGGTGCCTCATCAACGTGCACGCCGGAGGCCTAGGGGATGCTGAGTGTCCCTGGTTCTTGCCCACGGGGTCCAGCCGAAGGTGTCAGGAAAGCTTCAAAGGGGAGGTCGAGGCACGCGTGTTGTGGAAGGAAAACAGAAACAGGGAGGCCATGGTCCCCCTCCATGGGCGAAAGTGCCTCCCCACCGCACATACGCGGGGTCCAGTGGATCCGTCCCTGATTCCCAAGCACGGAGCACTGCGGGCCCACGGAGGCCAGCCCAAGAAGGCAGGAAGGCCTGAAATGGGAGGTCAAAGCACCTGTGTTGTGGAAGGAAATCACAAACGACGAGGCAGAGGTCCCACCCCATGGGCGAAAATTCCTCCCCACCACACATGTGCAGGGCCCAGAGGACCCTGGGTGTCCGTGGGACCAGCCCACATAGCGCCTCAGCCCACAACAGTCAGCCCAATGAGGTAGGAAGGCTTGAAAGGGGAGGTCGAGGCACCTGTGTTGTGAAAAGAAAACACAAACAGTGAGGCAGAGGTCCCCCACGGGCGAAAGTGCCTCCCACCATGCATGTTCAGGGCTGAGGGGACCCTGGGAATCCCTGGCTCATGCCCATGGAGCACCTCGAGCACACACAGGGTCCAGCCCAAGGGGGGCCAGCCCAAGGCGGCAGGAAGGCTTGAAAGGGAGGTCGAGGCACCTGTGTTGTGAAAAGAAAACACAAACAGTGAGGCAGAGGTCCCCCACGGGCGAAAGTGCCTCCCACCATGCATGTTCAGGGCTGAGGGGACCCTGGGCGTCCCTGGTTCTTGCCCACGGAGCGCCTCAGCCCACGGGGGGCAGCTTAAGGCGGCAGGAAGGCTTGAAAGGGAAGGTTGAGGCACCTGTGTTGTAGAATGAAAACAGTACTTGGCGCAGCAAGAGGTCACTAGCGGGAGAAGTGCCTCACCACTGCACATGCAATGGGCCCAGGGGGGCCAGCCCAAGGCGGCAGGAAGTCTTCAATGGGGAGGTCGAGGCACCTGTGGTGTGGAAGGAAAACAGAAACGGCAAGGCAGCTGTCTCCCACAACAGGGGAAAGTGCTCCCCACCCCACGCGCAAATCCAGGGCGTCCATGCGGATGGTGGTTAATGAAGGCCGGGCCCTTGGGGCCAGCCAAGGCGGCAGGAAGGCTTGAAAGAGGAGGTCGAAGGACCTGTGGTGTGGAAGGAAAACACAAACGGCGTGGCAGAGTTCCCCGCCTTGAGGCAAAATTGCCTTCCCACGGCACATGCGCGGTTCCCAGGGGACCCTGGGCGTCCCTGGTTCTTGCCCACGTAGCACCTCCGTTCACAGCGTCAGCCCAATGCGGCAGGAATGCTTGAAATGGGAGGTCAAGGCGCCTGTGTTGTGGAAGGAAAACGGAAAGGGCGAGGGAGCGCTCCCACCCCCCACGGGTGAAAGTGCCTCCCCACTGCAAATGCGCAGGGCCCAGCAGACCCTGGGGGTCCCTGTTTTGTGCCCACGGAGCACCTCGACCCACGGGGGTCAGGCCCAGGCTTCAGGAATACTTGAAAGGGAAGGTTGAGGCACCTGTGTCTTGGAAGGAAAACAGAAACGGCAAGGCAGCGGTCTCCCCACAACAGGTGAAAGTGCCTCCCCACCATGGCTGCGCAGGGCAGAGGGGACCTGGGTCGTCCCAGATTCGTGCCGATGGAGTGCCTCGGGCCCAAGGGGGCCAGCCCAAGGCGGCAGGAAGGCTTGAAAGGGGAGGTGGAGGCATCCGTGTTTTGGAAGGAAAACACAAACGGCGTGGAAGAGGTAAGGCGCCAAGGGGGAAAGTGCGTCCCCACGGTGCATTCGCGGGGCCCAGGGGCTCCAATTCTGCTTTATGGGCAGCTCGGCCACAGGGGTAGCAAGGCTGACAGGACAGGTTGAAAGGGAAGTTTGAGGCACCTGGGGTGTGGAAGGAAAACACAAATGGCGCAGCAGTGGTGCCCCCCCACGGGCGAAGGTGCCTCATCAACGTGCACGCCGGAGGCCTAGGGGATGCTGAGTGTCCCTGGTTTACAACCACAGAGCGCTTCGGTCCCACGGGGTCCAGCCGAAGGTGTCAGGAAAGCTTCAAAGGGGAGGTCGAGGCACGCGTGTTGTGGAAGGAAAACAGAAACAGGGAGGCCATGGTCCCTCCATGGTGAAAGTGCCTCCCACTGTGCATGCACAGGGCCCAGGGGACCCTGGACATCCCTCATTCATGCCCACAGAGTGCATCAGCTCCACAGGAGGCCAGCCCAAGGCAGGAAGGCCTGAAATGGGAGGTCAAAGCACCTGTGTTGTGGAAGGAAATCACAAACGACGAGGCAGAGGTCCCACCCCATGGGCGAAAATTCCTCCCCACCACACATGTGCAGGGCCCAGAGGACCCTGGGTGTCCCTGGTTCACACCCACGGAGCACCTCGGACCCATGGGGACAGCCTAAGACGGCAGGAAGGCTTAAAGGGATGGTTGAGGCACCTGTGTTGTAGAATGAAAACAGTAACGGCGCAGCAGAGGTCACCCCCAACGGGAGAAAGTGCCTCACCACTGCACATGCAATGGGCCCAGGGGGGCCAGCCCAAGGCGGCAGGAAGTCTTCAATGGGGAGGTCGAGGCACCTGTGGTGTGGAAAAAAAACAAAGTCTTGACAGGAGTGCCACCCCAGGGAAGGGTGCACTCCCCACTCCGCATCTCATTGGGGCCCAGGGCGTCCATGGTGTGGGTGGCCACGTGGCACTGGGCCCGCCCAGGAGACCCAGCCAAGGCAGCAGGAAGGCTTGAAAGGGGAGGTCGAGGCACCTGAAGTGTGGAAGGAAAACGCAAAGGGCGAGGCAGAGATCTCTGCCACGGGCGAAAGTGCCTCCCCACTGTGCATGCACAGGGCCCAGGGGACCCTGGGTGTCCCTGCTTCACACCCACACAGTACACAGGGTCCACGGGTGCCAGCCCAATGCGGCAGGAAGTCTTGAAAGGGGAGGTCGAGGCATCTGTGTTGTGGAAGGAAAACACAAACCATGAGAAAGAGGTCCCCCTCCAAGGGCGAAAGTGCCTCCCCACCACGCATGCGCGGGGCCCAGGGGACCCTGGGCGTCACTGGTTCATGCACACAGAGTGCCTGGGCCTACGGGGTCCAGCCCAAGGGGGCAGGAATGCTTGAAAGGGGAGGTCGAATCACCTGTGTTGTGCAAGGAAAACTCTAACAACAAGGCAGAGATCCCCACCCACGGGCGAAAGTGCCTCCCCACCACGCATGCGCGGGGCCCAGGGGACCCTGGACATCCCTCATTCATGCCCACAGAGTGCATCAGCTCCACAGGGGCCAGTCCAAGGCGGCGGAAAGGCCTGAAATGGGAGGTCGAGGCACCTTTGTTGTGGAAGGAAAACTCTAACAACAAGGCAGAGATCCCCACCCACGGGCGAAAGTGCCTCCCCAAAGCGCTTGTCTGGTGCCCAAGGGACCCTGAGCGTCCCTAGTTCACGGCCACAGAGCATCTCAGGCCCACGGGGGCCGGACTATGGTGGCAGGAAGGCGTGATAGGGGAGGTCGAGGCACCTCTTCTGTGGAAGGAAAACACAAATAGCAAGGCACAGGTCCCCCACCACGCGCGAACGTGTCTCCCCACCAAGCAAGTGTGGGTCCCAGGGGACCCTGGACATCCCTCATTCATGCCCACAGAGTGCATCAGCTCCACAGGGGCCAGCCGAAGGCGGCAGGAATGCTTGAAAGAGGAGGGCGAGGCAGCTGTGTTGTGAAAGGAAAACAAAAGCGGGGAGGTAGAGGTCCCCTCCCACGGGCGAAAGTGCCTCCCCACCTGCGAATGCTCAGGGGCAAGGGAACCCAGGGCATCCCTGGTTCACGCCCATAGAATGCCTTGAGCCCACGGAGGCCAGCCAAAGAGAGCAGGAAGGCTTGAAATGGGAGACCGAGGCCCCTGTGTTGTGGAAGGAAAACATAAACGGCGAGGCAGAGGTCCCCAACCACGGGCGAAAGTGCCTCCCCACCGCACATGCATAGGGCCCAGGGGACCCTGGGCGTCCCTGGTTCACGCCCATAGAATGCCTTGAGCCCACGGGAGGCCAGCCAAAGAGTGCAGGAAGGCTTGAAAGAGGAGGACGAGGCACCTGTGTTGTGGAAGGAAAACAAATGGCGAGGCAGAGTTCCCCCCACCCACGGGTGAAAGTGACTCCCCACCGCGCATGCGTGGGGACCTGGGGACCCTGGGCGTCCCTGGTTCACGCCTATGGAGTGCCCCGGGCCCATGTGGGCCAGCCCAATGCGGCAGGAAGGTTTGAAAAGGGAGGTCGAAACACCTGTGTTGTGGTGGGAAAGCAGAGATGGCGAGGCAGAGGTCCCCACACGGGCGGAGGTGCCTCTCCACCGCGCATGCGTGGTGCCCAGGGGACCCTGGGCGTCCCTGGTTCACGCCCATAGAATGCCTTGAGCCCACGGGAGGCCAGCCAAAGAGGGCAGGAAGGCTTGAAAGGGGAGGTCAAGGCACCTGTATTGTGGTGGGAAAACACAGACGGCGAGGCAGAGGCCCCCCACGGGCGAAAGTGCCTCCCCACCGCTCATGCGTGGGGCCCCGGGGACCCTGACCGTCCCTGGTTCGCACTCACAGAGTGCCTTGGGCCCATGGGTGCCGGCCCAAAGCAGCAGGAAAGCTTGAATAGAGAGGTCGAGGCACTTGTGTTGTGGAAGGAAAACACAAAAGGCGAGGCAGAGGTCCCCCCACACGGGCGGAAGTGCCTCTCCACCGCGCATGCGTGGTGCCCAGGGGACCCTGGGCGTCCCTGACTCATGCCCACGGAGCGCCTACTGTCCACACGGGCCAGACCAACTCGCCAGTATGGCTTGAAATGGGAGGTCGGAGCACCTGTTTTGTGGAAGGAAAACACAAACGGAGAGGCAGAGGTCCCCCCACGGGCGAAAGTGCCTCCCCACCGTGCATGTGTGTGACTGAAGGGATCCTGAATGTCCCCGGTTCACATCCATGGAGTTCCTCGACCAATGGGGGCCAGCTTAAAAGGGGAGGTAGAGGCACCTGTGGAAGGAAAAAAAATGGCGCCCCAGAGGAGCAGGGCCTGGGTCCCCCCACGGATGAAAGTGCCTTCCCAGCAGCCCTTGGGTGGGGCTGCAGGGATCCTGGCATCCATGGCTCACAAGCATGGTGCTTGTTGCGCCCACGGGGGGTAACCCAAAGTTGCAAAAACGCCCAGTAAAGAAGATAAGGCTTGAAAGAAGAGGTAGAGGCACCTGTGGAAAGAAAGCTAATGGTGTGGCACAGGAGGGGACCCTGGGTCCATCGAAGGAAGAAAGTGCCTTCACAGCAGCCCCTGTGCAGGGCCCTGGGAATTCTAATGTCCCTGCTTCGCACACACAGTGAGTGTTGTGCCCATGATGGGCACCCCTCCGTGGCAAGGAGGCACAGAAAGAAAGATAAGGCTTGAAAGGGGAGGTAGAGGACCCTGTGGAAGAAAAAAAATGGTGCAGCAGAGAAGGGGGGCCTGGGTAGCCCCATGCACGAAAGTGCTTTCCCAGCATCCCCTGCGCGGGTCCCCGGGGATCCTGGCTTGCCTGGTTCGCACCCACGCTGCATGTCCTGCCCATAAGGGGCACTTCAAAGTGGCAAGAATGCCCAGAAAGGAAGACAAGGCCTTAAAGGGGAGGTAGAGGCACCTGCGGAAGAAAAAAAATGGCACAGCAGAGGAGGGGAGCCTGGGTGTACCCACAAACAAAAGTGCCTCCCCTGTAGCCCCTGCGCTAGGACCCGGGTATCCTGGCATCCCTGGTTCACACCCACCGTGCATGTCATGCCCACGAGGTGCATGTCACGCCAGAGGGGTCACCCCAAAGTGGCAAGAATGCCCAGAAAGGAAGATAAGGCTTGAAAGGGGAGGGAGAGGCAACTGTGGAGGGAAAAAAGTGGCGTGGAAGAGGATGGGGTCCTGGGTCCTCCCAAGGATGAAAGTGCCTTCCCAGGAGCCCCTGCATGAGGCCCCGGGGATCGTGGCATCCCTGGTTCACACCCACGGTGGGTGTCACCCTCACAGGGGCACCCCAAAACGGCGAGAAAGCCCAGAAGGGAAGATAACGCTTGAAAGGGAAGATAGAGGCACCTGTGGAAGGGAAAAAAATGGTGTGGCAGAGGAGGGGGGCTTGGGTCTTCCCAAGGACGAAACTGCTCACACAGTAGCCCCTGTGCGGGGCCCTGGCAATACTGGCATCACCGGTTCATACCCACAGTGTGTGTCACACCCGCCGGGGGCACCCCAAAACGGCATGAAAATCTAGAAAGGAACATAAGACTTGAAAAGGGAAGTAGAGGTACCTGTGGAAGGAAATGCAATGGCATGGCAGACGAGTTGGGCCTGGATACCGCCACAATAGAAAGTGCCTCCCCAGCAACCCATGCGTGGGGCCCAGGGCTCCTGGCATCCCTGGTTCACATCCACGGTGCTTGTCGCTCCTACGGGCACCCCAAGCGGCAAGAAGTCCCAGAAGGGAAGATAAGGCTTGAAAGAGGAGTTAGAGGCACCTGTGGGAAAAAAAAAAAAACGACACGGCAGAAGAGAGGGGCCTGGTTTCCCCAACGGACATAAGTGCCTTCCCAGCAGCCATTGCTTGGGGCCCCGGGTTGCTGACATCCAGGGTTCACACTCATTTGGTGTATGCAAGGCTCCACACGAGGCACCAGAAAGCGGCAAGAAGGCCCAGAAGGGAAGATAGGGCTTGAAAGGAGAGTAAGAGGAAAAAATGTGGTGCAGCACAGACTGGGGGCGTGTCCCCCAACAGAAGAAAGTGCCTTCCCAGCCGCCCCTTCATGGGACCCCAGGGATCCTGGTGCCACTGATTCACACCCATAGTAAGTGTCGCACACATGGAGGACACCCCAAAGCAGCAAGAAAGCCCAAAGGGGAAGATAAGGCTTGAAAGGGGAGGTAGAGGCAACTGTGGAAGGAAAAAAGTGGCGCAGCGCAGGAGGGGGACTGGGTCCCCCCATGGAAGAAAGCGCCTTTCCAGCAGAACCTGCACGTGGCCCGGGGATCCTGGCATCCCTGGTTCGCACGCATGGTGCTTGTCGTGCCCATGGGGGTCACCCAAAGTGGCAAGAATGCCCAGAAGGAAGATAAGGCTTGAAAGGGGAGGTAGAGGCAGCTGTGGAAGGAAAAAATGGCACGGCAGAGGAGGGGTCCTGGGTCCTCCCAAGGATGAAAGTGCCTCCCAGCAACCCATGCGTGGGGCCCCAGGGATCCTGGTGCCACTGATTCACACCAGTGGGTGTCACACATGGAGGACACCCCAAAGCAGCAAGAAAGCCCAAAGGGGAAGATAAGGCTTGAAAGGGGAGGTAGAGGCAACTGTGGAAGGAAAAAAGTGGCGCAGCGCAGGAGGGGGACTGGGTCCCCCCATGGAAGAAAGCGCCTTTCCAGCAGAACCTGCACGTGGCCCGGGGATCCTGGCATCCCTGGTTCGCACGCATGGTGCTTGTCGTGCCCATGGGGGTCACCCAAAATGGTAAGAAAGCCAAGAAGGGAAGATAAGGCTTGAAAGGGGAGGTAGAGGCAGCTGTGGAAGGAAAAAAAATGGCACAGCTGAGGATGGAGGGCCTAGGTCCCACAGCGGACGAAAGTGCCTCCCCAGCACCCCCTGCGTGGGGCCCCAGGGATCCTGGCATGCCTGGTTCACAACCCTGGTGTGGGTTGCGCCCACGGGGGTGATCTCAAATCGGCAAGAAGGCCCGGAAGGGAAGATAAGGCTTGAAAGGGGAGTTGGAAGCACCTGGGGAAGGAAAAAAAATGGCACGGCAGAGGAGGGGTCCTGGGTCCCCCCAGAAAAGGAAGTGCCTTCCCAGCAGCCCCTGCACGGGGCCCTGGGGATAAAGACATATCTGGTTCGCAATGATGGTGCGTGTCACGCCCACAGTGGGCACATCTAAGTGGCAGGAAGGCCCAGAAGGGAAGATAAGGCTTGAAAGGGGAGGTAGAGGCACCTGTGAAAGGAAAAAAAATTGCGTGGCAGTTGAGCCTCCTTTCTCGGCCGTGCCTCTTTTTTTCCTTCCACAGGTGCCTTGACCTCCCTTTTCAAGGCTTATGTTATCTTATGGGCCTTCTTGCAGTTTGGGGTGGCCCCCGTTGGTGGGACACGCACCCCATGACCCCCGCTGTCCCCACGCAGGGGTTGCTGGGAAGGCACTTTCATCCGAAGGGCGGACCCGGGACCCCATCTCGGCTGCACCGTTTTTCTTCTTTCCACAGCTGCCTCTCCTCCACTTTCAATCCTGACCTTCACTCGGGGCATTTTGTCATTTTAGGGTGCCCCCCGTGGGCTTTTTGTGCACCTTGGGTGCAGGCCAGGTATGCAAGATCCCCCGGGCCCCATGTAGGGGGCTGCTGGGAAGGCACCTTCATCCGTGTGAGGACAAAGTTCCCCCTTTTTGGGCCAGCCAACTTTTTTCCTTCCACAGGTGCCTGGACCTCCCCTTTCAAGGCTTCCCGTTCGGGCGTTCTTGCCCCTTAGGGGAGTGCCCCCTGTGGGTCAGATACACACCCTATGACCCCCGTGGATGCCACAGAGAGGCTGCTGGGAAGACACTTCCATCCGTGGAAGGACCCGGGCCCGCTTCTGTGCCACTCTGTCTTTTTTTCCTTCCACAGGTGCCTGGACCTCCCCTTTCAATCCTGACTTTCACTTCAGTGCCTTTTGTCATTTTGGGGTGCCCCACATGGGATTGTCCTACACCATTGGTGTGGGCCAGTGACGCCACTATTCCCAGGGCCCAGTGCAGGGGCTGCAAGGAAGACCCTTTCATCCGTGGGAGGACCCACACCCGCTTTCTGTGCCACTCTGTCTTTTTTTCCTTGCACAGGTGCCTTGGCCCTCCCCTTTTCAAGCCTTATCTTCCCTTATGGGCATTCTTGCCACTTTGGGGTGCCCCCTGTGGGTCAGATACACACCCTATGACCCCCGTGGATGCCACAGAGAGGCTGCTGGGAAGACACTTCCATCCGTGGAAGGACCCACACCCGCTTCTGTGCCACTCTGTCTTTTTTTCCTTCCACAGGTGCCTCAACCTCCACTTTTAAGCCTTATCTTCTCTTATGGGCCTTTTTGCCGCTTTGAGGTACCCCAGTGGGTGAGACACGGACACGACGACCCCCGTGTACTCCACACCAGGGCTTCTGGGTAGGCAGTTTTCTCCGTGGGAGGAACCAGGCCCCCCTTCTCGGTCGCGCCATTTTTCCACGTTCCACAGCTGCCTCCACTGCCGCTTACAATTCTAACTTTCACTTTGGGGTATTTTATGATATTGGTGTTACTGTGGATTGTCATGTAATCAGGTGCAGGCTAATTCTAATCTCGGCCATGTGTCATGTTTGAAGGCACTGACCCGGAGGACCCAGTCTGCCTTTCTCAGCATCGCAATTTATTTTCCTCCCACAGGTGCCTCGACCTCCCCTTTGAAGACTTATCTTCCCTTTTAGGCCTTCTTGCTGCTTTGGTGTGCCCCCCATGGTTGAGACACGCACCCCACGGCCCCTGAGGACCCCAGGCAGGGGATGCTGGGAAGGCACTTTCTTCCGTGGGAGGACCCACACCCGCTTCTGTGCCACTCTGTCTTTTTTTCCATCCACAGGTGCCTCGACCTCCCCTTTCAAGCTTTATCTTCCCTACAGGCCTTCTTGACAATTTGGCATGCCACCTGAGGGTGAGGCACGCACTGCACGACCCCTGGGAACACCAGGCTTAAGCTGCTAGGACGGCACTTTCATCCGTGGGAGGGCCCAGACACGCTTCCTTGGCCGCGCCATTTTTTTCCTTGCACAGGTGCCCTGACCTCACCTTTCAAGACTTGTCTTCCCTTACGGGCCATCTTGTTACCTTTAGTGCTCGGGTAAGACACGCACTGCAAGACCCCTGGGGACTCCAGGCAGGGGCTGCTGTGAAGACACTTTCTTCCACATGAGGACTCAGGCCCACTATCTCAGCCACGCCTTTTTATTTCCTTCCACAGTTGCCTTGACCTCACCTTTCAAGACTTGTCTTCCCTTACGGGCTCTCTTGACACTTTGAGGTGCCCCCTGTGGTTGACACATGCACGGCACGACCCCCACGGACCCTATGCAGGGGCTGCTGGGAAGACACTTTCTTCCACATGAGGACTCAGGCCCACTATCTCAGCCACGCCTTTTTATTTCCTTCCACAGGTGCCTCGACCTCCCCTTTCAAGCTTTATCTTCCCTACAGGCCTTCTTGACAATTTGGCATGCCACCTGAGGGTGAGGCACGCACTGCACGACCCCTGGGAACACCAGGCTTAAGCTGCTGGGAAGGCACTGTCGTCCGTGGGAGGACCCAGGCCCCCCTTCTCAGCCACACCATTTTTCTTCCTTCCACAGCGGCCTCCACCTCCCCTTTCAACCCTGACCTTCACTTCGGGGCCTTTTGTCACTTTGAGGTGCCACCCATGGGCTTTTTGCACACTGTGGGTGCAGGCCAGGGATGCCACAATCCCCCAGGCCTCAAGCACAGTCTGCTGGGAAGGCACTATCATCCGTGGGAGGACCCACACCCGCTTTCTGGGCCACTCTGTCTTTTTTCCTTCCACAGGTGCCTGGCCCTCCCTTTTCAAGTCTTATCTTCCCTTATGGGCCTTCTTGCTGCTTTGCAGTGACTCCCGTGGGTGAGACACACACACCACGACCCTGCGGACCCCACACTTGGGCTGCTGGGAAGACACTTCCATTCTCGGAAAGACCCAGGACCCCTTTCTCGGCTGTGCCAATTTCTTTCCTTCCACAGGTGCCTCGACCTCACCTTTCAAAGCTTATCTTCCATTATAGGTCTTCTCTGCCGCCATGTGGTTCCCCGCAGAGACACTCATCAGACTTGATCGTCGGGACCTGACTGTAGGCCTGCTTTATAGCATGCCTGTCCCCTGGGAGGACCCAGGCTCCCCATCTCGTTTGTGCCATTTTTTCCTTCCACAGCTGCCTCCACCTCCCCTTTCAATCCTGACCTTCACTTCGGGGACTTTTGTCACTTTGGGGTGCCCCCCCCTGTGTGAACAAGACACGCACTGCAAGACCCTGGGGACTCAGGCAGGGGCTGCTGTGAATACACTTTCTTCCACATGAGGACTCAGGCCCACTATCTCAGCCACGCCTTTTTTATTTCCTTCCACAGTTGCCTTGACCTCACCTTTCAAGACTTGTCTTCCCTTACGGGCCATCTTGACACTTTGAGGTGCCCCCTGTGGTTGACACATGCACGGCACGACCCCCACGGACCCTATGCAGGGGCTGCTGGGAAAGGCCTGTCGTCCGTGTGAGGACCTAGGCCCACTTTCTCAGCCACGCCATTTTTTTTCCATCCACAGGTGCCTCGACCTCCCCTTTCAAGCCTTAGCTTCGACTTATGGGACTTGACGCTTTGAGGTGCCCGCATAGGTGAGAAACGCACCGTGTGACCCCGCGGACCCCACACAAGGGCTGCTGGGAAGGCAGTTTTGTCCCTGGGAGGACCCAGGCCCCCCTTCTCAGCCACACCATTTTTCTTCCTTCCACAGCGGCCTCCACCTCCCCTTTCAGCTCTGACCTTCACTTCGGGGCCTTTTTGTCACTTTGAGGTGCCACCCATGGGCTTTTTGCACACTGTGGGTCACCGAGGACCAGGAATGCCACAATTCCCCCCAGGCCTCAAGCACAGTCTGCTGGGAAGGCACTATCATCCGTGGGAGGACCCACACACCCAGCTTTCTGGGCCACTCTGTCTTTTTTCCTTCCACAGGTGCCTGGTCATCTCCCTTTTCAAGTCTTATCTTCCCCAGGGTCTTGCTGCTTTCATGAGTAGACTCGTGGGTGAGACACACACACCACGACCCTGCGGACCCCACACTTGGGCTGCTGGGAAGACACTTCCATTCTCGGAAAGACCCAGGACCCCTTTCTCGGCTGTGCCAATTTCTTTCCTTCCACAGGTGCCTCGACCTCACCTTTCAAAGCTTATCTTCCATTATAGGTCTTCTTGCCGCTTTGCGGTGGCTCCCGTGGGTGAGACACGCACCAGACGACCGCCGTGGACCCAATGCAGGGCCTGCTGAGAAGGTAGTTTCGTCCCTGGGAGGACCCAGGCTCCCCATCTCGTTTGTGCCATTTTTCGTCCTTCCACAGCTGCCTCCACCTCCCCTTTCAATCCTGACCTTCAATTCGGCGACTTTTGTCACTTTGGGAGGTGCCCCATTGGGCTTGTGGCACAGTGTGTGTGCGAACCCAGGGATGTGTGATCCCCAGGCCACCCCAGGGAGACTGCTGGGAGAGAGAGCATTTCCGTCCGTGGGAAGACCCAGGCCCCCTTTCTCGGCTGCGCCGTTTTTTTTCCTTCCACAGGTGCTTTGACCTCCCCTTTCAAGACTTATCTTGCCTTATGGGCCTTCTTGCCACTTTGGGATGACTCCCCTGTGTGAGACACGCACCGCACAACCCCCACAGATCCTAGTGGTGTCTCACCCACGGGGTGCATGTCTCATACACAGGGGGCACCTCAAGCCGGTAAGAAGGGCCGTAAGGGAAGATAAGGCTTGAAAGAGGAGAAAGATTAATTTTCTAATGGAAATCTTTTGCAACAAGGACTGGGTCCTCCCAGGGACGAAAGTGCCTTCCCAGCAGACCCTGCCCTGCATGGGGTCCGCGAGGGTCATGCAGTGCGTGTCTCAACCAAGGGGGACACCCCAAATTGGCAAGAAGTCCCTTAAGGGAAGATAAGGCTTGAAAGCGGAGGTCGTGGCAACTTTGGGAGGAAAAGAGAAAAAATGGTAATGACCAGAAAGAATGACGAGTCCCAAAATGGACGAAAGTTCCTTCCCAGTAGCCCCTGCGTGGGATCCGCGGGGGGTTGTGGGATGCATGTCTCACCCACATGCAGCACCCCAAAGCATCAAGAAGGCCCATAAGGGAATATAAGAGTTGAAAGTGGAGGTTGAGGCACGTGTGGAAGGAAAAAAAAAAAGCGCGGCCAAGAAGGGGCGCCTGGGTCCTCCCACGGACGGAAGTGCCTTCCCAGCAGAACCTGCACAGGGCCCAGGGGATCATGGCGTCCCTGGCCTGCAGCCATTGTGTGTGACAAGCCCAGGGCGGGCACCCCAAAGGGACAAAAGGCCCCAGAATGAAGGTCCGGATTGAAAGGGGACATTGAGGCACCTATGGAAGGAAAAAAAAAGGGCGCGACTGAGAAAGGGGACCTGGGTCCTCCCACAGAGGGAAGTGCCTTCCCAACTACCCCTGTGTGGGATCCCTGGGTGTCAATGAGTACGTGTCTGAACCACAGAGGGCACCCCAAAGTGGAAAGAAGGCCCATAATGGAACATAATGCTTGAAAGGGGAGGTTGAGGCCCCAGTGGAAGGAAAAGAAAAACGGCACGGGCGAGTTGGGGGTCCTGAGTCCTCCCACGGATGCCTTCCCACTGCCCCCCGCGCAGGGCCTAGGTGGGATAGTGAGTATCGGGCGACACACTCCACGGTGTGTGCAACAAGCATATGGTGGGCACCTCAAAGAGACAAAAAAAGCGCCTGGTGCTGAAGGCTGTGGATTGAAAAGGGAAGATAGAGGCAGCTGCGGATGGAAGAAAATTCAGGCAAAGGGGTTGCCAGGGTCCTCCCACAGAGGGAAGTGCCTTCCCAACTACCCCTGTGTGGGATCCCTGGGTGTCAATGAGTACGTGTCTGAACCACAGAGGGCACCCCAAAGTGGAAAGAAGGCCCATAATGGAACATAATGCTTGAAAGGGGAGGTTGAGGCCCCAGTGGAAGGAAAAGAAAAACGGCACGGGCGAGTTGGGGGTCCTGAGTCCTCCCACGGATGAAAGTGCCTTCCCATCAGCCCTGCGCAGGGCCTAGGTGATAGTGGCATATCGGGCGCACACCCACGGTGTGCAACAAGCATATGGTGGGCACCTCAAAGAGACAAAAGGCCCTGAAGTGAAGGCCAGGATTGAAAGGGGAAGATAGAGGCAGCTGCGGATGGAAGAAAAATTGTGCGGCAAAGGGGTTGCCAGAGTCCTCCCACAGACGAATGTGTCTTTCCAGCAGCCCCTCCGTGGTGCCTGTAGGGGTCGTGGTGTCTTGGCTTGCCCCCGGTGTGCGTGTCTCAACCACTGGGGGAACCCCAAAGCGTCAACAAGGCCCAAAAGGGAAGATAAGGCTTGAAAGGGGAGGTTGAGACACCTGTGGAAGGTAAAAAAAAAAAGCCGCGACCAAGAAGTGGGGCCTGGGTCCTCCCACGAACGGAAGTGCCTTCCCAGCAGCCACTGTATATGGGTGGCGGGGGTTGTGGTGGTCCTGGCTCACACCCAGGGTGTATGTCTCACCCACGGGGGCACCCCAGTGCAGCAAGAAGGCCCGTAAGGGAAGATAAGCCTTGATAGGGGAGGTCGAGGCACCTGTGGAAGGAAAAAAAAAATGGCGTGGCTGAGAAAGAGGGCCTCGGTCCTCCCACAGATGAAAGTGCCTTCCATGCAGCCCTGCGTGAGAGACCCACAGGGGTGCACTGTGCGTGACTCACGGACACGGGGCACCCCAAAGCGGTAAGAAGACCGACAAGGGAATATAAGTCTTGAAAGGGGAGGTGGAGGCAGCTGTGGAAGGAAGAAAAACAGCGCGGCATGAAAGGAAGGCCTGGGTCCTCCCACGGATGAAAGTGCCTTCCCAGCAGTCTCGCGTAGTCTGGCGGGAATGTAGGGTGCTGCGGTCTCACCCACGCTGGGCACCCCAAAGTGGCAAGAAGGCCCATAAGGGAAGATAAGCCTTGATAGAGGATGTCGAGGCACCCGTAGAAGGAAAAAAAAAATGGCGTGGCTGAGAAAGAGGGCCTCGTCCTCCCACAGATGAAAGTGCCTTCCCAGCAGCCACTGTATATGGGTGGCGGGGGTTGTGGTGGTCCTGGCTCACACCCAGGGTGTATGTCTCACCCACGGGGGCACCCCAGTGCAGCAAGAAGGCCCGTAAGGGAAGATAAGGCTTGAAAGGGGAGGTTGAGACACCTGTGGAAGGTAAAAAAAAAAAGCCGCGACCAATAAGTGGGGCCTGGGTCCTCCCACGGACAAAAATACCTTCCCAGCGACTGCTAAAGTGGGGTCTGCAGAGATGCGTGTAGTCACAGTTCCTCACCAGGGGGACCACAAAGCAGCAAGGAGGCCCATAAGGGAAGATAATGCTTGAATGTGGAGGTCAAGGTACCTGTGGAAAGAAAAAACATGGCACAGCGCAGCCACGGGCCTGTGTCCTCCCAGGCACCAAAGTGCCTTCCCAGCAGCCCGTGTGTGGAGTATGCGGGGGTCGTGTGGTGCGTGGCTCATGCACGGGGCCATCCAAAAGCGGCAAGTAGGCCCGTAAGGGAAGATAAGGATTAAAAGGGGAGGTCGAAGCATGTGTGGAAGGAAAAAGAGTCTGACGGCGGGGCCTGGGTACTACCGGTGGTTCCTTCACAGCAGCCTGTGCGTGATGTTCCGCGGGGTCACAGGGTGCATGTCTCACATATGGGGGGCACCCCAATAGGGCAAGAAGGCCTATAAGGGAAGATAAGCCTTGAAAGGGGAGGTTGAGGCACCTTTGGAAGGAAAAAAATTGGCGTGGCCGAGAAACAGGGCCTGTGTCTTCCCACGGAAGAAAGTGCCCTTCCAGCAGCCTCTGCACAGGGCTCGTGGGATCATGGCATTCCTGGCATGCACCCACAGTGCGCGACAATCCCACGAGGGCACCCGACAATCCCACGAGGGCACCTGTGCTTATCGTAAAAAAGACCCCCAGGTTGAAGGTCAAAAATTGAAAGGGATAGAGGCTGAAGCGAAGAAAAACAAGGCTGTAGTGGTTGGGTTTGTCCCTCCTTACGATCTAAAAAAGCACCTCAGAACTTCCGCGTGGTTCGGGTCGTGGGGTGTGTGTCTCACGCACAGGGGGACCCCAAAGCAGCAAAAAGCTCGTAAGCTACGGCTTGAAAGGGGAGGTCGAGGCACCTGTGGAAGGAAAAAAATGGCACAGTCTGTACTGGGGTTTATTCCACGTAACGGAAAAGCCGCCTTGCAATCTTCCTGCGTGGGTTCCAGCGTCGTGGTGTGTTTACCTACGCTGGAGGTACCTCTGCGGTAAAGAAGTGACCGTAGGGAAGATAAGGCTTGAAAGGGGAAGTCAAGGCACCTGTGGAAGGGGAAAAAGTGGCGGCTTAAATCTTCTAATAAACAGTTTCAGCGCTCTGCATGGGGCTCGGGTGGGTATCTCGGCCTGCGCAGCGGTGTGCGACAAGGGTACCTCTTAAAGTGACTAAGGTCTCAAGTGAAGGTTGTGATTGAAAAGGCAGCGTAGCGAAACAGCGCAGCAGAGAAGGGGAGCCTGGGTACTCTCACGGACAAAAGTCCTATCCCAGCATCCCGTGTGGGGTCCGCAGGGGTCTCACACATGGGGGCTCCCCAACGTGGCAAGAGGGCCCGTAATGGAAGATAAGGCTTGAAAGGGGAAGTCAAGGCACCTGTGGACTGCTGGGAAGGCACTTTCGTCCATGGGAGGACCCAGGACCCCCTTCTCGGCCGTGCCATTTTTTTTTCTTCCACAGGTGCCCCAACCTCCCCTTTCAAGCCTTATGTTCACTTATCGCTTTCTCGACAATTTGGGGTGCCCCCCGTGGGTAAGACACGCACCACCCGACCCCCGGGGATCCCAGGCAGGGGCTTCTGGAAAGGAACTTCCGTCCGTGGGAGGACCCAGGCCCCCTTTCTCGGTTGTGCCATTTTTTTTCCTTCCACAGGTGCCTCAATCTCCCTTTTCAAGCCTTATCATGTGGGCCTTCTTGCCGCTTTGGGGTACCCCCTGTGGCGAGACACTCCCCCGCTGGGGTGAGCCAGGGATGCCACGACATCTCCGAACCCCACGCAAGGGCTGTTGGGAATTAACTTTTGTCCGCGGGAGGACCCAGGATCCCTTTCTTGACTGCGCCATTATTTTTCCTTCCACAGGTGCCTCGACCTCCCCTTTCAAGCCTTATCTTCCCTTATGGGCCTTCTTGCCACTTTGGGGTGCTCCCGTGGGTGAGACACGTACCCCACGACCCCCGCCAACCCCAAGCAGGGCTGCTGGGAAGGCATTCCCATCTGTGGGACGACACAGGCCGCCTTTCTCAGCCACGTCCTCTTTTTTTCCTTCCCCAGGTGCGTCAACCTCCCCTTTCAAGACTTATCTTCCCTTGTGGCCCTTCTTGCCACTTTGGGATGTCCCCCGTGGGTGAGACACGAACCCCTGGGATCCCACGCAGGGGCTGCTGGGAAGGAATTTTCATCCGTGGGAGGAACCCAGCCCCCTTTCTCGGCCGTGCCGTGTTTTCTCCTTCCACAGTTGCCTCGAACTCGCCTATCAAGGCTTATCTTCCCTTACGGGCCTTCTTGCCTCTTTAAGGTGCTCCCTGTGGGTGAGACAAACACCGAACGACCCCAGAGGTCCCCACGCAGGGGCTAATGGGAAGATACTTTCTTCCGTGGGAGGACTCAGGCCCTCTTTCTTGGCCACGCCATTTCTTTTCCTTCCACAGGTGCCTCGACCTCCCCTTTCAAGTCTTATCTTAAATTATGGGCCTTCTTGCCGCTTTGGGGTGCCCCCAGAGAGTGAGACATGCATCCCGGGGGCAAGCCATTGATGCCACGACCCCCACAGCCCCCACGCTGGGTCTGTTGGGAAGGAACTTTCATCCATGGGAGGACCCAGGACCCCCTTCTCAGTCACTCCATTTCTTTTCCTTCCACAGTTACCTCAACCTCCCGTTTCAAGACTTATCTTCTCTTATGGGTCTTTTTGCTGCTTTGGGGACCCCCTTTTGGTGAGACACACACCCCAGGGTGAGTCAGGGACGCCATGACCCCCGCAGGCCCCACTCAGGGTCAGCTGGGTAGTCACTTCCATCCGTGGGAGGACCCAGGCCCCCTTCCCCAGCCACGTTGTTTTTTTCCTTCAACAGGTGCCTCGACCTCTACTTTCAAGCAGTATCTTCCCTTATGGGCCTTCTTGCCCCTTTGGGGTGCCCCCGTGGGTGAGACACGCACCCCACGACCCCTGTGGTCCCCAAGTAGTGGCTGCTGGGAAGGCAGTTTCGTCCGTGGGAGGACTCAGACCCCCCTTCTCTGATGCGCCAATATTTTTTCCTTCCACAGGTGCCTCTACCTCCCATTTCAAGTCTTATCTTCCCTTATGGGCCTTCTTGCCACTTTGGGGTGCCCCCCGTGGGTGAGACACACACAGTGTTTGCAAACCAGAGATGCCACGATCGCCTGGGCCCTATGCAGGGGCTCCTGGGAAGGCATTTTCGTCCGTGGGAAGACCCAGGACCCCTTCTCTGCCATGCCATTTTTTTCCTTCTACAGGTGACTCTCCCTCCCCTTTCCAGACTTATCTTCCCTTATGGGCCTTCTTGCCACTTTGTGGTGCCCCCCATGGGTGAGACATGCCCCAGGGGCGAGCAAGGGATGCCATGACCACTGCATACCCCACACAGCATCTGCTGGAAAGGCACTTTCGTCCATGGGAGGACCCTGTCCCCTGTTCTCTGCTGTACCATTTTATTTCCTTCAACGGGTGCATCTACCTCCACTTTCAACTCTCATCTTCCCTTGTGGGCCTTCTTGCCACGTTTGGGTGCCCCCTTATGTGAGACACTCACCCCGTGGGCGAACCTGGGATGCCACGACCCCCACACACCCCACTCAGGGGCTGCTGGGAAGGCAATTTCGTCCATGGGAGGACCCAGGAGCCCCTTCACTGCTGTGCCATTTCTTTTTCTTTCCACAGGTGCCTCTACCTCCCCTTTCAAGCCTTATCTTCCTTATGGGACTTCTTGCCACTTTGTGGTGCCCCTGTGGGTGTGGCATGCACCATGGATGGGAAACAGGAATGCCATGATCCCCCAGGGCCCATGCAGTGGCTGCTGGGGTGGCTCTTTCAACTGTGGGAGGACCCAGGCCCCACTTCTCTGCTGTGCCTTTTTATTTCCTTCCACAGGTGCCTCTACCTCTGCTTTCAAGCCTTATCTTCCTTATGGGCCTTCTGGTCACTTTGGGGTGCCCCGTGTGTGGATGAGAAACGCACTGTGAGTGAAAATCAGTGATGCCACGATGACCCCGGGCCTATGTAAAGCTTGCTGGGAAGGCACCTACATCTGTGGGAGGACCCAGGCCCCCCTTCTCTGCTGCACCATTTTTTCCCTTCCATAGGTGCCTCTACCTCCCTTTCAAGCCTTGTCTTCCCTTATGGGCCTCCTTGCAGCTTTGAGGTGCCACCTGTGAGTGAGACAAGTGCCCTGGGGGCGAGCCGGGGATGCAACGACCCCCACGGACCCCCTTCAGGGGTTCTGCAAAGGCACTTTTTTCAATGGGAGGACCCAGGATCCCATTCTCTGCTGTGCCGTTTTTTGTTTTGTTTTGTTTTGTTTTGTTTTTTGCTGTCCAAAGGTGTCTCTCCCTCTCCTTTCAAGCCTTATCTTCCCTTATGGGTTTTCTTGACCCTTTGGGGTGCCCCCCATGGGTGAAACACCCACCCCAGATGTGAGCCAGGGATGCCACAATCCCCTGGGTGCCACGCAGGGCTGCTGAGAAGGCACTTTCGTCCATGGGAGGTCCCAGACCACCCTTCTCTGCCATGCCATATTTTTTCCTTCCACAGGTCCCTCTACTTCTCCTTTCAAGCCTTATCTTCCTTATGGGCCTTCTTGCCACTTTGGGGTGCCCCCCCATGGGTGAGACACACACCCTGGGGGAAAGCCAGGGATGCCATAACCCCCACAGACTGCAGGCATGGTCTGCTGGGAAGGTACTTTTGTCCGTGGGAGGACCCAGGCCCCCCTTCTCTTCCGTGCCATTTTTTTTCCTTTCACAGGTGCCTCTACCCCCTTTCAAGCCTTATCTTCCCCTATGGGCCTTCTTGCCACTTTGGGGAGCCCCCCATGGGTGAGACACACACCCTGGTGATATATGCCTTCAGTTCAGTGTTCAATGTAACATTTGATTCAACAGTTTGAAGATACTCATCTTGTAGTATCTGCAAAGAAACATTTTGGTGCCTACTGAGGCCTATAGTGAAAAAACAAATATCCCGAAATGAAAACAAGAAAGAATCTATCTGTGAAACTGCTTTCTGATGTGTGGATTCTGCTTTCAGGGTTAAACTTTCTTTTGATTAGGCAGTTTGGTAACAGTCTTTTTGTAGATCAGCCAGGGGACATTTCAGAGTCTACTGAGACCTATAGTGAAAAACCGAATATCCTGTTATAAAAACTAGTAAGAATCTACCTGTGAAACTGCATTGTGATGTGTACATTCAGCTCACGGAGTTAAACCTTACTGTTGATTCAGCAGATTGGAAAGTCTCTTTTTGTAGAATGTGCAAATGGAAATTTTGGAGGGCATTGAGGCATATAGTAAAAAACTGAATATCCCATGATAAAAACTAGGAAGAAGCTATCCGTGAAACTGCTTTGTGATGTGTGGATTCAGCTCACAGAGTGAAACCTTTCTTTTGATTCAGCAGTTTGGAAATATCCTACGATAAAAATTAGAAAGAAGCTATCTGTGAAATTGCTTTGTGATGTCTGCATTCAGCTCACAGAGTTAATCCTTTCTTTTGATTCAGCAGTTTAAAAACACTCTTTTTGCAGAATCTCCAAAGGGACAATTTAGAGCCCACTGAGGCCTATAGTGAAAAATTGAATATCCCAAAATAAAAAAAAAGAAAGAAGCTATTTGTGAAACTGCTTTGTGATGTCTGCATTCAGCTCACAGAGTTAATCCTTTCTTTTGATTCAGCAGTTTGGAAACACTCTTTTTGTAGAATCTGCAAAGGGACATTTCTGAGCCCACTGAGGCCTACAGTGAAAAACCGAACATCCTGAAATAAAAACTAGAAAAAAGCTATCTGTGAAACTGTTTTGTGATATGTGCATTCAGCTTACACAGTTGAATCTTCCTTTTAATTCAGCAGTTTGGAAACGTTCTTTTTGTAGATTGTGCATCAGAACATTTCAAACGACATTGAGGCCTATAGTGAAAAACTGAATATCCCTTGCTAAAAACTAGAAAGAAGCTATATGAGAAACTGCTTTGTGAAGTGTGGATTCAGCTCACAGAGTGAAACCTCGTTTTGATTAGGCAGGTTGGAAACACTATTTTTGTAGAATCTGCTAAAGAACTTTTCTCAGCCCACTGAGGCCTATAGTGAAAATTGAATATCCCAAAATAAAAAAAAAGAAATATGCTATTTGTGAATCTGCTTTTTGAGGTGTGGATTCAGCTGAGAAAGTTAAACCTACCTTTTGATTCAGCAGGTTAGAAACAATTTTTTGTGGAATCAACCAAGGGACATTTCACACCTCACTGAGACCTATAGTAAAATATGGAATATCTCACCAGAAAATTTAGAAAGAAGCTATCTGTGAAGCTGCTTTGTGATTTGTGGATCCACCTCATACAGTCAACCCTTTTATTTGATTCAGTAGTTTTGAAACACTCTTTTTGTAGAATCTATGAAGAAACATTTCAGAGCCCCCTGAGGCCTTTAGTGAATAACAAAATATCCTGTGATAAAAACCAGAAAAAAGCTACCTGAGAAACTGCTTTATGATGTGTACAGTCAGCTCACACAATTAAACTTTTCTTTTGATTAAGCAGTTTGGAAACACTCTTTTTGTACAATCAGCAAAGGGAGATTTAGGAGTGCAGTGAGGCCTATGGTGAAAAAATGAGTATCCCGTGATAAAAACTAGAAAAATCCATCTGTGAAATTGCTTTGTGATAGCTGCATTCAGCTCACAGAGTTGAACCTTTCTTTTGATTCCACAGGTTGGAAACACTCTTTTTGTAGAATCTGTAAAGGGGCATTACAAAGCCCACTGAGGCCTATAAGGAAAACTCGAATATTCCACAATAAAAACTGGAAGAAAGGTATCTGTAAAACTGCTTTGTTATGTGTCAATTCACCTCACGGAATGAAACCTTTCTTTTGATTAAGCAGATTGGAAACATTCTTTTTGTAGAATTGGCAAAGCAACATTTCAAAGGTCATTGAGACTCATAGTGAAAAACTGAATATCCCTTGATAAAAACTAGCAAGAAGCATCTGTGAAACTGCCTTGTGATGTGTGGATTCAGCTCACAGGGTTAAACTTTTCGTTTGATTTGGGAATTTGAAAACACTCTTTTTGTAGGATCTCTGAAGCCACATTTTGGAGGTCATTTTAACCTATAGTGGAAAACCAAATATTTCTTGATACCAACTGGAAATAAGGTATATCTGAAACTGCTTTGTGATGCGTGGATTCACCTCACAGATTTAAACATTTCTTTTGAATCAGCAGTTTGGAAACACTCTTTATGTAGAGTCTGTGAAGAGACATTTCCTAGCACAGTAAGGCCTATACTGAAACACTGAATATTCCTAGATAAAAACTAGAAAGAAGCTATCTGTAAAACTGCTTTGTGATATGTGAAAGCAGCTCACAGAGTTAAACTTTACTTTTGAATCAGCAGTTTGGAAACACTCTTTTTGTAGAATCTGTGAAGGGACATTTTGAGCACAGTGAGGCTTACAGTGAAAAACAAAATATCCAGCAATAAAAACCAGAAAGAAGCTCTCTGTCAAACTGCCTTCCTATTTGTCAATTCAGCTCAGAGTTAAAATTTACTTTTTGTTAAGCATGTTGGAAACACTTGGTTTGTAGAATCTGTGAAAGGAGATTTTGAAGCCCACTGAGGCTTATAGTGAAGAACTGAATATTCAGTCACAAAAACTAGAGAGAAGCTATATGTGAAATGGCTTTGTAATTTGTGAATTTGTCTCACAGAATTAAATCTTTCTTTTGATTCAGCAGGTTGGAAACACTATTTTTGTAGAATCTGTGAAAGGAGATTTTGAAGCCCACTGAGGCCTATAGTGAAAACCGAATATCCCACTATAAAACCTAGAAAGAAGCTACCTGTGATACTGCTTTGTGACGTGTGTATTCTGCTCAGACTTAAACCTTACTTTTGGTTCAGCAGTTTTGAAACACTCTTTTTGTACAAACTGCAGAGGGACATTTTGGTGGGCCTTGAGACTTATAGTGAAAAACCGAATATCACACAATAAAAACTAGAAAAAAGCCATCTGTGAAACAGCTTTGTAATATGTGGTTTCAGCTCAGTGATTTAAACCTTTCTTTGGAATCAGCAGTTTGTAAACACTCTTTCTGTAGAATCTGCAAAGAGATATTTCAAGGAGCAGTAAGGCCTATAGTGAAAACCAAATATCCCATGATAAAAAACTAGAAAGAAGCTATCTGTAAAACTGCTTTGTGATATGTGAAAGCAGCTCACAGAGTTGAACCTATCTTTTGATTCAGCAGCTCGGTAACACTCTTTTTGTAGAGTCTGAGAGAAGCCGTTTTGCAGCCCACTGAGGCCTATATTAAAAAAACAAATATGCCGTAATGAAAACTAGAAAGTTGCTATCTGTTAAACCACTTTGCAAGGTGTGGATTCAAAAAGTTGAACTTTTCTTTTGATTCAGGATGTTGAAAACACTCTTTTTCTAGAATCTTTGAAGGAATATTTCAGAGCCCACTGATGCCTATATTGAAATATAGAATATCCCATGATAAAATCTAGAAAGAAGCTATCTGAGAATATCCCATGATAAAAACTAGAAAGAACCACTTTGCAATGTGTGAATTCATCTTAAAGAGCTAAACCTTTCCTTTGATTCAACATGTTGTAAACCCTCTTCGTGAAGAATCTATGAAGAGACAGTTCAGATCCCATTGAGGCCTATAGTGAAAAATGGAATATCCTGTGAAAAAAAAACTAGAAAGAATCTAACTGTAAAACCACTTTGGGATGTGTGGATTCATCTTAAAGAGCTAAACCTTTCTTTGATTCAGGATGTTGAAAACACTCTTTTCTAGAATCTTTGAAGGAATATTTCAGAGCCCACTGATGCCTATATTGAAATATAGAATATCCCATGATAAAAACTAGAAAGAAGCTATCTGTGAAACCGCTATGTGGTGTGTGGATTCAGCTCATAGAGTTAAACCTGTCTTTCAATTCAGCTGATTGGAAACCCTCATTTTGTAGAATCTGTGAAGTGACATTTCACACCTCACTGAGGCCTATAGTGAAAAACCAAATATCCCATGATAAAAACTAGAAAGAAGCTATCTGTGAAACCGCTATGTGGTGTGTGGATTCAGCTCATAGAGTTAAACCTGTCTTTCAATTCAGCTGATTGGAAACCCTCATTTTGTAGAATCAGTGAAGGGACATTACAAGGCCCAGTGAGGCCTATAGTGAAAAACCCAATATTCCATGACAAAAACTAGAAACAAAGTTTCCGTTGAATTGTCTTATGATGTGTGTAGTTATTGCACAGAGTTAGAACTTACTTTTGATTCAACAGGTTGGAAACATTCTCTTTTTAGAATCTACAGTGGGATATTTGGAGCCCATTGAGGCCTATAGTGAAAAACTGAATATTCCAGGATAAAAACTAGAAACAAGATATCTGTAAAACTGCTTTGCTATGTGTGGATTCACCTTACAGAGTTAAAAAATTCTTTTGATTCTGCAAACACTCTTCTTGTGGAATGTACAAAGGATATTTCTGAGCCCATCAAGAACTACAGTGAAAAACAGAATATCACATGATAAAAACTAGAAACAAGCTCTCTGGGAAACCACTTGACAATGAGTGAGCTCATCTAACAGAGTTAAACCTTTCTTTGATTCAGCAGGTTGGAAATCCTCTTTTTTTAAAATCTACTAAGGGACGGCTGGGCTCAGTGGCTCATGCCTGCAATTCCAGCACTTTGGGATGCTGAGGTGAGCAGATCACGAGGTCAGGAGATTGAGACCACCCTGGCTAACATGGTGAAACCCTGTCTCTAGTAAAAATACAAAAAAAAATAGCCGGACTTGGTGGCGGGCACCTGTAGGTACAGCTACTCAGGTGGCTGTGGCAGGAGAATGGCATGAACCCAGGCAGCAGAATGTGCAGTGAGCTGAGATCACCCACTGTACTCCAATCTGGGTGACAGAGTGAGACTCCATCTCAAAAAAAAAAAGTACTAAGGGACATTTTGGAGCCCATTGAAGTCTATAGTGAAAAACTGAATGTCCTGCAATAAGGACTAGCAAGCAGCTATCTGTGAAACCGCTTTGTGATGTGTGGATTCATCTCACAGAGTTAAGCCTTTTTTTGATTCAGCCAGTTCAAAACGCTCTTTTTGTAGAATCTGTGAAGGGACATTTTGGAGCCAATTGAGGCCTATAGTGAAAAACCGAATATCCCACTATACAAACTAGAACAAGCTATCTGTGAAACCACTATGTCATATTTGGATTTATTTCACAGTTAAACCTCTTTTTTGATTTGGCAGGTTGAAAACACTCTTTAAGTAGAATCTCTGAAGGACATATCGAAGCCCATTGAGGCCTATTTTGAAAAACTGAATATCCCACAATAAAAACTAGAAATAAGGGCAGGCACTGTGTGTGGGGGGTTAATCCCAGCACGTTATGAGGATAAGGCAGGCCAATCACCTGAGGTCGGGAGTTTGAGACCAGCCTGACCAACATGGAGAAACACTGTCTCTACTAAAAATACAAATTGCTCTGGGCATTGTGGTGCATGCTTCTAATCTCAGCTATTCAGGAGGCTGAGGCAGGAGAATTGTTTAAACCCAGGAGGCAGAGCTTTCGGTGAGCAGAGATTGCACCATTGCATTCCAACCTGGTCAACAAGGGCAAAACTCTGTCTCAAAAAAAAAAAATTCTAGAAACAAGCTGTCTGTGAAACCTTTAAGCAATGTTGGATTCATCTCACAAAGGTGGACCTTTCTTTTGATTCAGCAGGTTAGAAACACTCTTTTGTAGAATCTGTGAAGGGACATTTTGGAGCCCATTGAAGTCTATAGTGAAAACCGAATATCCCACTATACAAACTAGAACAATCTACCTGTGAAACCTCATTGCAATGTGTGGATTCATACATTGAATCCACAGAGATAAATCTTTCTTCTGATTTAGCAGGTTAGAAACACTCTTTTTGTAGAACATACAAAGGGACATTTCAGAGCCCATTAAGGCTTATTGTGAAAAACCGAATATCTGGAGATAAAAAAAAAAAAAAAATTCTAGAAACAAGCTGTCTGTGAAGCCGCTTTGGGCAATGTGTGGATTCATTTCACAGAGTTGAACTTTTCTTTTGATTCAGCAGGTTAGAAACTCGCTTTTTTTTAATCTACGAATGGACATTTTGGAACCCATTGAGGCCTATAGTGAAAAACCGAATATTCCATGACAGTAACTAGAAACAAGCTATCTGTGAAGTCGCTTTGCAGCGTGTTCATTCATCTCACAGAGGTAAACCTTTCTTTTGATTCAGCAGGTTGAAAACACTATTTATGTACAATCCACAAAGGGACATTATGGAGCCCATTAAGGCCGATAGGGAAAAACCTAGTATCCCACAATAAAAACAAGAAACAAGGTATCTGTGAAACCACCTAATAATGTGTGGATTCATCTCACAGAAGTAAACCTTTCCCTTGATTCAGAAGGTTGGAAAAATTACTTTTGTAGAATCTACAAAGGGACATTTCAGAGCCCATTAAGGCCTATAGGGAAAACAGAATTTCCCATGATAAAAAAATATAAACAAAGTATCTGTGAAACCGCTTTGTGATGTGTGGATTCATCTCACAGAGTTAAGCCTTTTTTTGATTCAGCCAGTTCAAAACGCTCTTTTTGTAGAATCTGTGAAGGGACATTTTGGAGCCAATTGAGGCCTATAGTGAAAAACCGAATATCCCACTATACAAACTAGAACAAGCTATCTGTGAAACCACTATGTCATATTTGGATTTATTTCACAGTTAAACCTCTTTTTTGATTTGGCAGGTTGAAAACACTCTTTAAGTAGAATCTCTGAAGGACATATCGAAGCCCATTGAGGCCTATTTTGAAAAACTGAATATCCCACAATAAAAACTAGAAATAAGGGCAGGCACTGTGTGTGGGGGGTTAATCCCAGCACGTTATGAGGATAAGGCAGGCCAATCACCTGAGGTCGGGAGTTTGAGACCAGCCTGACCAACATGGAGAAACACTGTCTCTACTAAAAATACAAATTGCTCTGGGCATTGTGGTGCATGCTTCTAATCTCAGCTATTCAGGAGGCTGAGGCAGGAGAATTGTTTAAACCCAGGAGGCAGAGCTTTCGGTGAGCAGAGATTGCACCATTGCATTCCAACCTGGTCAACAAGGGCAAAACTCTGTCTCAAAAAAAAAAAAATTCTAGAAACAAGCTGTCTGTGAAACCTTTAAGCAATGTTGGATTCATCTCACAAAGGTGGACCTTTCTTTTGATTCAGCAGGTTAGAAATACTTTTTTGTAGAATCTGTGAAGGGACATTTTGGAGCCAATTGAGGCCTATAGTGAAAAACCGAATATCCCACTATACAAACTAGAACAAGCTATCTGTGAAACCACCTAATAATGTGTGGATTCATACATTGAATCCACAGAGATAAATCTTTCTTCTGATTTAGCAGGTTAGAAACACTCTTTTTGTAGAACATACAAAGGGACATTTCAGAGCCCATTAAGGCTTATTGTGAAAAACCGAATATCTGGAGATAAAAAAAAAATATAAACAAAGTATCTGTGAAACTGCTTTGTGATGTGTGGATTCATACATTGAATCCACAGAGATAAATCTTTCTTCTGATTCAGCAGGTTAGAAACTCGCTTTTTTTTAATCTACGAATGGACATTTTGGAACCCATTGAGGCCTATAGTGAAAAACCGAATATTCCATGACAGTAACTAGAAACAAGCTATCTGTGAAGTCGCTTTGCAGCGTGTTCATTCATCTCACAGAGGTAAACCTTTCTTTTGATTCAGCAGGTTGAAAACACTATTTATGTACAATCCACAAAGGGACATTATGGAGCCCATTAAGGCCGATAGGGAAAAACCTAGTATCCCACAATAAAAACAAGAAACAAGGTATCTGTGAAACCACCTAATAATGTGTGGATTCATCTCACAGAAGTAAACCTTTCCCTTGATTCAGAAGGTTGGAAAAATTACTTTTGTAGAATCTACAAAGGGACATTTCAGAGCCCATTAAGGCCTATAGGGAAAAACAGAATTTCCCATGATAAAAAAATATAAACAAAGTATCTGTGAAACTGCTTTGTGATGTGTGGATTCATCTCACAGAGTTAAACCTTTCTTTTGATTCAGCAGCTTGGAAACACTCTTTTTGTAGAATCTATGAAGGGACATTTTGGAACCCATCAAGGCCTGTAGTGAAAAACCAAATATCCCACGATATTAGTCTGATGGGCTTCCCTTTGTGGGTGACCTAACTTTTCTCTCTGGCTGTCTTTAACATTTTTTTCTTAATTTTAACCTTGGTGACTCTGACGATTATGTGTATTTCTCAGGATTGCTCTTCTGGAGGAGTATCTCTGTGGTGTTCTCTGTATTTCCTGAATTTGAAGGTTGGCCTGTCTTGCTAGGTTGGGGAAGTTCTCCTGGGTAATATAATGAACAGTGTTTTCCAGCTGGGTTCCATTCTCCCTGTCACTTTTAGGTAACCAATCAAATGTTGATTTGGTGTTTTCACATAGTCCCATATTTCCTGGTGGCTTTGTTCTTTCCTTTTAAGTCTTCTTGCTATAATTTTGTCTTCTTGCTTTATTTCATTAAGTTGATTTTCAATCTCTGATTTTTTTCCACTTGATTTATTCAGCTATTGATACTTGTGTATGCTTCACAAAATTCTCGTGCTTTGTTTTTCAGCTCCATCAGGTCATTTATATTCTTCTCTAAACTGGCTATTCTAGTTATCAATTTATCTAACCTTTTTTTCATGGTTCTTAGATTCCTTGCATTGGGTTAGAACATGCTTTTTTAGCTCAGAGGAATTTGTTATTACCCACCTTCTGAAGCCTACTTCTGTCAATTCATCAAACTCATTCTCCATCCAGTTTTGTTCCCTTCCTGGTGAATTGTGATTTTTTTTTCTGAAATGGAGCCTCTCTGTGTCACACAGGCTGTAGTGCAGTGGTGTAATCTTGGCTCACTGCAACCTCCGCTGCCCAGGTTCAAGCAATTCTCCTACCTCAGCTTCCCAAGTAGCTGGGATTACAGGTGCATGCCACCATGCCCATGTAATTTATTGTATTTTTAGTAGAAACTGGGTTTCTCCATGCTGGCCAGGCTGCTCTCAAATGCCTGACCTCGTGTTCCACTCACATTAGCCTCCCAAAGTGCTGGGATCACAGGCCTGGACCACCGCCTCTGGCCTATATTTTTTATATATGAGCAAAGAACAATCAGACCCAGTCGTCAGTGTGGCAATTTTCTAGGTAACAAGGGAGGGAGGAACTTGGAGGTTGTGGCAGTGGCAGTGGAGAAGACACATTTGCTCTGGGCTGTGCGTAGGTGGCTTGAGCTGCCTTGCTCCTTGAGGCCTCAATTTTCAGACTAGCAGTGTCTGCTAGGTGATGCCCGATGTCTGCCAATGAGAGTGTCAACCTGGAGTGAATTGAGAACACCCAGAGTGAGGGAGAGGAGGCTGATGGAGGCCCCCGCGGAGAGCTATATTTCCTAGTGTCTCACAAATGAACACAGCTCTAAAACACACTTAAGTCCCCACCCATCAGATTATCTGAATCCCATTCAGAGATGAGAGACCAACTGGAAATTCTCCGCAGTCACTGTCCAAGCCGTTGTCACCACCCACTAGAATAAGACAATTTTAAAAGAATCCTTTCTGTGTTTTGGGTGCATCTGTGTATTTCTGTATAACAAAATTACTTATTGCAAATGTTACTTTTTTATTGATTACTTAAAATGGTCCTGTAGATAGACAGACCAGGGGACTCCTCGCAGCCTGAGTCCATAAGGCTGTAGCTTGATATCCCTAACTCTACTACCTGAATTTCAAACAAGCCAGCCAAACACTCTGCAATGAAACTCATAAAGACAAGCAATTGAAAAGGAAAACAAAACAAACAAAATAAAACAATGCTGTCAGCAGGTCATGCCCTGCCTAACCCCACTCTCAGCCTGAGGGCATGTGGATCCCTTGATCCCAGGCAACCGCACCAGGGTTGGGGAAGTTCTCCTGGTAATATAATTGAATAGTGGTTTTTTCCAGTTGGTTCTATTCTCCCTTGTTTTGTAACTTAATTGTTGATGTTTTCACATAGTCCCACATTCTGGTGGCTCTGTTCCTTCCCTCAAGTCTCTTTGCCATACCTTGTCTCCTTGCTCATTTCCCCAATAAGCTGGATCAATCCTCGATCTTCCACCTGATTTATTCAGCTATTGATACTTGTGTATGCTTCACAAAATTTCGTGCTTTGTTTTTCAGCTCCACTGTGGTCATTTATATTCTTCTCTAAACTGGCTATTCTAGTTATCAATTTATCTAACCTTTTCATGGTCTTAGATCTCTCGTACTGGGTTAGAACATGCTTTTTTAGCTCAGAGGAATTTGTTATTACCCACCTTCTGAAGCCTACTTCTGTCAATTCATCAAACTCATTCTCCATCCAGTTTTGTTCCCTTCCTGGTGAATTGTGATTTTTTTTTCTGAAATGGAGCCTCTCTGTGTCACACAGGCTGTAGTGCAGTGGTGTAATCTTGGCTCACGCAACCCTGCTGCTCAGGTTCAAGTAATTTCCTAGCCTTGAAGCCTGGGTAGCTGGGATTACAGGTGCATGCCACCATGCCCATGTAATTTATTGTATTTTTAGTAGAAACTGCCTTCTCCATGCTGGCTGTTGCTCAAATGCCCGGACCTCGTGTCCACCCACACCCAAAGTGCTGGGATCACATAACCACCGCCTGGCCTACTTCTTTACATGAGCAAAGCAACACCAGGGACTTGTTGCTAGTGGGAGTAAATTTTCTAGGTAACAAGGGAGGGAGGAACTTGGAGGTTGTGGCAGTGGCAGTGGAGAAGACACATTTGCTCTGGGCTGTGCGTAGGTGGCTTGAGCTGCCTTGCTCCTTGAGGCCTCAATTTTCAGACTAGCAGTGTCTGCTAGGTGATGCCCGATGTCTGCCAATGAGAGTGTCAACCTGGAGTGAATTGAGAACACCCAGAGGGAGGGAGGAGAAGGATGGAGGCCCCTACAGCACAGTGAGTAGCCATACTCTCCCAGGTGGTCCCCACAATGAATTGGCCAGGCTTCCTGAAAAACACAGCCTAAGTCCCCACCCATCAGATTATCTGGAACTTCCATTCAGAGATGAGAGACCAACTGGAAATTCTCTCAGTCAATGTCCAAGCTTAAAAGAGTCACTGGCACACCCACTAGGAATAAGACAATTTTTAAAAGAATCCTTTCTGTGTTTTGGGTGCATCTGTGTATTTCTGTATAACAAAATTACTTATTGCAAATGTTACTTTTTTTTATTGATTACGTGTACGGTCCTGTGATAGACAGACCAGGGGACTCGGCAGCTCTGAGTCCATAAGGCCAGAAGCTGATATCCTCAATTTCTATTTAGACTGAATTTAAACAAGCCAGCCAAACACTCTGCAATGAAACTCTCATAAAGACAAGCAATTGAAAAAGGAAAAAACAAAAAACAAACAAAATAAAACAATGCTGTCAGGGGCAGTGGCTCATGTCTGTCATCCCCGCACTTTGGGGGCCTGAGGGCATGTGGATCCCTTGATCCCAGGCAATCCAGAATAGCCTTGGCAACGTAGTGAAACCTCCTCTCTACAAAAATACAAAAATTAGCTGGTTTCATGGCCTGGACTCAAAATTAATAAATAAATTAAAATTTAAAATAAATATCTTAAATGCTATATTCTGTTATTTTTGCTTCCTACCCTGAGAACATAATATAGCTGTTGTCTGTCTGTCTGTTCATCTATTTAGATGTGTTCACCTGTTTAATACCTAGGGCTGTGGTGTATTGATACTCATATATTGACTGTAGACACCTTCCCTATAGAGCATGGATTTCTCCTACTGCTCTCCTGGAGAAGTTGGACTACAGGTATATACTTGGAGCTGCAAGGTCCAAGACCTGACCCGAGCCCTGGCCTCAAGCTTCTCCCACAGCCCCGTACCCCCAAGCAAGCCGAGGCCGCAAGTGAGTCAACCCAACCAGCCCGACCCCATCAGCCATCTGGTCCTCATCTCATCTCTTGACCACGCGCCCATGAAGAACTCTGCCAGTCAAGGGAGAGACTAAAAGCACCCTCCCAAAGCGGCGAGGCGGGACGGTGTTTATGTCCCGTACCCCGTGGCCTTGTGCGGCCACGCGGCAAGAGTGACAGACTTCAAATGCTCTGCAGAGTAAAGTGCTCACAGTCATTAGCATCCCAGCAAAAGGATGGCTCTGACAAATGCCCAAGGGCCGGGAAGGGCCAAGGGATCCGCCGGGCCATGCCTTGTGGTGGTTGATGAATCTAGTATAGAGATATTTATTAGCTTGCCTTGAGCCTGATTTTTATTCTTCCTGCTCAGTTTCCTGAGAAGACTACAGGTCATTACCATGCCTGGCTAATTTTTTTTTTTTGTATTTTTAGTAGAGATGGGTTTCACCGTGTTAGCCAGGATGGTCTTGATCTCCTGACCTTTTGATCTCCTGACCCTGGCCTTTTGTCCTATTATTCACTGAAGAATCACCAACCTCGGAGAGCACCCGACAGCCACGGCATGCACCCGCAAACACCGCCCAATTAACTAAAAGTGCTCACCGATTTCTAGATGCTATAAGTTGAGACTAAAGTAGAAAGTGATGCAGAATTCAGAATGGGTGATATGGCAAATGCCTTATTAAAGAATACAGGGGCCAGCTGCAGGCTCACACTTCTGTAATCCCAGCACTCTGGGAGGCCGCAGGTATGGATCACAAGGTCAGGAGTTTCAGACCAGCCTGGCCACACATGGTGAAACCTCGCCTCTACTAAAAATACAAAAATTAGCTGGGCTGCAGGGCTGGAGCCTATAGTCCAACTACTGGGAGACTGGAGGCAGGAGAATTGCTTGAACCCGGGAGGCGAAGGAGGTTGCAGTGAGCCAAGATCGCACCATCAAGGCCTCCAGCCTGCTTACAGAGCGAAGACCCCAGACAAAAAAAAAAAAAAAGGATATGGACTGTATTCCATAAACAGTTGAACCATAAACAGCTGCCCTGATAGTTGGTCTGTCTCCTAGAAGAAATTCAGGTTTTCTTCCCTGCAGGTGAGATTATGCTAAGAAGGGAACACTGGCAAAATTATTTCCCTGATTTTCTTCTGTCAGGCTGTCTTTCCCTCGCCTTTAAGATTGTAGACTCCGTCTCAAAAAAAAAAAAAAGGATATGGACTGTATTCCATAAACAGTTGAACCATAAACAGCTGCCCTGATAGTTGGTCTGTCTCCTAGAAGAAATTCAGGTTTTCTTCCCTGCAGGTGAGATTATGCTAAGAAGGGAACACTGGCAAAATTATTTCCCTGATTTTCTTCTGTCAGGCTGTCTTTCCCTCGCCTTTAAGATTGTAGACTCCGTCTCAAAAAAAAAAAAAGATTGTAGACCCAGCCTATAAACAAAAAAAAACGACCAATAAACTTACAGGGATCAAGAATTCTTACTACTTACACTCTTTCTAACAACCTTAAATCTCTGATAGTGGCACCCACTTGACTTTGTTTTGTATGGATAGATTGATTCTATTCTCATCTCTCTGTAGATTGTTTTAATCCCAAGCAGATGCGAGTGCAAAAAATAGTGTATTTGCCCTCCCTCCAGGCTTTTCTGGTAGCATTTTGTCTGTGAAACTAAGAGGCTGTAGCTGCTATTACAAGAGGGAAGGAGTAAGGATGAGCTTTCGGGTGCCAGGTGAGAGTGCAGGACGTGGCTCAAGCATATGGGGAGGAGTGTATGCTACTGTCTCACAGGCTGGGCGGGGGCAGTTCCGGGAAGTTCCTGGACAACACAGAATTCCGAGAGATCACAAGATTGTTTCAGGGTGGTAGGGTGGGGTAGGGTGGGGATGGGGCTTGCCCTTTCAGGCTCCACCCTTGCGGAGAGATCATAAATAATCATGATCCCAGCCAGACCCAGAGATGCTGTAATGGTGGAGGGACTTTGAGCCTTCCTGAGGACCTGGAGAAAACTTGCTGCTGAGAAGGACATTTTGAAGGTTTTATATTGAAAAGCTGTTTCTGGAATCATACCCCTAGATCTTTCTTGAAGACTTGAATTAGATTACCAAGTATGGGGACACAGAAGGTAAGAATGATGTACTACTGGTTATTTTTTGCTTGTTTGATACACTTGTGAAAGGCAAATAGTAATTGCCTTGTTCTATTTTTTCTCTCCTAAGTCAACGCTCATCCTGCCTACTCTCCAGCCCGCAACCAATGCCTCTTAACAGTCCTCCCCTTTGGGAACGTCCTCGTCCAACTCATCCAGGCTCACCCACAGCCGCGTCTGCTCCAGGCCTGTTTTAGGTCACCATTTGCCACTGAGGACGAGATGGTTGAGTGTTTAGAGGATCGGGCTGTTTGGCTGTATGGGATTACAAGTGGTCTTGTAGCTAGCAGACTCTAGTGATGACCTTGAGGTCTGTATGAATAGGTGTCCAGCTATTGCTCTGTCCCATAACCCATGGGGCTCTGTGGAGGCTAAGCAACACCCAGCCAACCTCCTGGCCAGGGTTAAAATCAGGAGTGCAGGACATACTAAAAATATTGAGTGTTGTATATGCAATATTTGCAGGGAGAAAGGCTTTTTTTTTCTGTTTGAGATTTGCTCTTGTTGCCCAGGTTGGAGTGCAATGGAGCGACCTCAGCTCACCACAGCCTCCCCCTCCCAGTTTCAAGCAATTCTCCTGCCTCAGCCTCCATAGACATCACAGGCACGAAACCACCGCGCCCAGCCACCTCAGTAGAGACAGTCTGATGTTGGTCAGGCTTTGTCCTCAACTCCCTGACCAGGTGATCGCCCCACTGCCTCCCAAGGTGCTGAGATTACAGGCATGAGCCACCGTGCGCATCAAGAAAGGCATTTTTTACCAAGATAAATTTAACTAAAAATAAGGGGCCAGATGTGGTGGGTCATGCCTATATCCCCAGCATTTGGGAAACCAAGGCAGGAAGATCACATGAGGCTTGGAGTTTGAGACTAGCCTTGGGCAATATAGTGAGATCCCATCTCTACAAAGCAGAAAGAAAGAAAATGTAGGAAAATAAGAAAGGGATGGAAAATTATGAGACTAAAGAAGAAAAGGCTCTCAAAGACAGTGAATGATGAGAGGAGACAGAAGAGATTTTTTCCTAAAAGGGAAAGATTTAATAGGAGAGCACTAGGTCATAGGTTCTTTCTAATGCATCAGATGTTTAGCTGTGACTGAGACTAGAGGTTGCAAGGGCACACTCTCAAGGAAGCCCCAGCCTGCTGCCTAATCTGCCCCACCTAAAAGGAAAGGAGTTTAAGATATGAAAGATTGAAGGGATTTGGGGTGGGATATGAAAAGTTGAAGGGATTTTGGGTGGGATAAGGAAAGGTTACGGATTTTGGTGGTAAGGAGGGAATGGTATTAGAAGATGGCCTCAGGTATAAAAATTGAGCTGCTCCAAGATGGAAATGGAAAATGTCTTGCCCAGCTGAATTATTCCAGGCAAGGTGAAGATGACCAGTTCTCCCCACTAAGAAATGTCTCTTATATGTTGGGTTCATCTCTTATGTGTTGGGTTCAGAATAAGAGTGTACTTTCTTCCCCTGCACGGGAGTTAGGGATAGCAGAACTGTATTTAATAAATGAAGACTGAAATGGGGCCAGGATGCAGTGGGTAGATCCAGTAGGTTACATGGTCCTGAGGAGATAAGAGATTCAAAAGAGCCACCCAGCAGTGAAGACACAAACTACCACCCCCCCACCACCAGCACTGGGCTTCCGTGGAGTCTGGGGTACAGATCAGACTGCACTGTATTTGCTTCCAAAATGATCAATTCTCAGTAATCTTACCCAAGGCTGTCTTTTTCTCTGCCCTTCCAGTTCTTGAATTGAATTCTATGCCTACATTTGCCTGATGCAAGTTTTTAAATATTTCCAAACTGGACTAAATCCTTAGCCAAACTCTCCTCCCCAAATCTCCACCCCTGTTAACTTCACATTCTTATCTCCAGATAATTTCTTTAGTGTAATCTATTCCTTTGTCTTCCCCATTAATTACCTAAATCTCATTTGATGTTCTTTTCATAACATCAAGGTCAAATTCTCCTAAGACAGCTGCATAATTAATAAGAAACAGTCATCAATCACAAGTTTTAAGGACTATTCTCTCCTCCATCTTCCCTCCCTCCAGGTCACCCCAGCTCTGATCTTTGCCATCACAATTGCTACAATCGGCTCTTTCCAATTTGGCTACAACACTGGGGTCATCAATGCTCCTGAGAAGGTGAGTGCCCAGCCACAGTAATTAGAATTTAGAATAGGGAAGCACCTCAAGCAGAGTTTCAAGAAATCAGAATTTAAGGCCAGGCACGGTAGAACCCAAGTTTGAGTCCTTAGTTACCGGAGGCTGAGGCCTAAAGATCACTTGAGCCCAGGAGTTAAACACCATCCTGGGCAACACAGTTAGTGAGGGTCCCTCCACAAACTAGGAGATTTTAAGAAAAACGTCATATCTATCCTGTCCAAGACTGAAGATGGAGACAATATTGGTGGGGAAAATTAGTGGGGTCATTTAATCAAAGCAGAAAGCTCACTTACTCCCTGAACCCTGGGAGGTGCTGTTCTTCCTCCCACTCTTTGACCTCATAGTGATACACTTCCTGTATTATTCCTTAGGGGTTAGTTACAAAGAAGCTGGGTTCCCTTAGCAAAGGGCCGGGGTGGACTGTGAACATCAGTGCTGCCACCTACTGGGATTTTCAGGACAAACTTACTATTCCAGGGAGAGTTAACATAAATTCCAATATGTTATCTGCCCCTTCCATTCCCGTCTATTTATTCCCTTGATTTTCTAGGAAGGAAATGATCCCTAATATTTGTGTCTTTTGTTCTCATCCAACTGTAACAGTCTGTTCTTCCACCAACCCTTTTATTTTGCAGATCATAAAGGAATTTATCAATAAAACTTTGACGGACAAGGGAAATGCCCCTCCCTCTGAGGTGCTGCTCACGTCTCTCTGGTCCTTGTCTGTGGCCACATTCTCCGTCAGGGTGGATCACCCTTCAGTCACCTTTGTCAACCGCTTTGGCAGGTATTGACTAGAAACTGGGCAAGGAAGTGGGCTCTACCAGCCGCATTGAGGAGAAGTGTGGAGAGTTAGGGCAAGGAGGTGATGATGCCTTTGAATAAGAACACCTTGAATTCTAATCAAGGGAAACCTAGTCCAACTGGCCCCGAATATGACTGCCCTTGCTTGGAGCTCTACTACCCTGGATAGCTCCCACCCAGCTGTACAAGAGATGAACTGTGTGAGTGATTGGCCTTTGCAGTCCAGCTACGGATATAGGGATAGTTCAGAATTATTCCCTAGTAAACTCAACTATGGGGTTTCCAGAAACATACTTAATTTACAAGGTCCAAAGTTGATCACTCTTCTAAAAAAAAAAAAAAAACTGGGGTCTCATATTAATGTTTTTATTATTTTACACAGGATTGGTAGGAATTATTTTTGTACTTCTTAGTCTATGGCAAATGTGGATAATGGCAAAAAAAAAAAGTCTTCTTATTCTATAGAAGCTTAACAGTATGTTTTAGAAGGTAGAATATATTTTCAGTTATGACTAATGAAGGAACTGTTTTAATTTGCCAATTAGGCAGGGTGTGCTGGCTCACGCCTGTAATCCTAGCACTTTGGGAAACTGAGGCAAGTGGATCAGCTTGAGGTCAGGAGTTTGAGACCAGCCTGGCCAACATGGCGAAACCCTGTCTCTACTAAAAATACAAAAATTAGCCGGGTGTAGTGACAGACACCCATAATCCCAGCTACTCCGGAGGCTGAGGCAAGAAAATCACTTGAACCTGTGGTGGGGGTGCAGAGGTTGCAGTAAGCTGAGATCTGGCCACCCCCACACCAGCCCAAGTGAGCATGAAACTGTCTCTTCAAAAGTTGAGTGCTGTGGGAGCTCACCCCTGTAATCCCAGCACTTTGGGAGACTGAGGCTGGTAGATCACAAGGTCAGGAGATGGAGACCAACCTGGCTAACACGGTGAAACCCCGTCCGTACTAAAAATACAAAAAATTAGCTGGGCGTGGTGGTGTGCACCTGTAATCCCAGCTGCTTGGAAGCTGAGTCAGGAGAATCTCTTGAGCCTGGGAGGCGCATGTTGCAGTGAGCCGAGATCCCGCCACTGCACTCCAGCCTGGGCGACAGACCAAGACTCCATCTCCAAAAAAAAAAAAAATTACCAATTAGATATTCTAGAAATGCAATTGGAATTCACATTTAAAAATTGATAAGACAACCTGTTTTACTTGATTATGTTGTTCTTTTTTTTTTACCCCCCAAGAAAGAGGGTCTTGCTCTGTCACCTGGGCTGGAGTGTAATGGGCCAATCAATCATAGCTCACTACAGCCTCGACCTCCCACCTCAGCTCCCTGAGTGCCTGGGACTACAGGTGGGCACCATCACACCTGTTTCCCAACTAGAAATGTTCTGATAATAGAAAGTGAAAACAAAAAGTTGGGGATAAAGAGACGATACGAGCCTGGAGCAGAACAATGAGACAGAAGAGTATTGTATCTCCACTTTGCTAATTCCACTTTGTCTTTGATTAACCTTACAGGCGCAATTCAATGCTGATTGTCAACCTGTTGGCCTTCACTGGTGGCGGCTTTATGGGACTGTGTAAAGTAGCTAAGTCGGTTGAAATGCTGATCCTGGGCCGCTTGGTTATTGGCCTCTTCTGCGGACTCTGCACAGGTTTTGTGCCCATGTACATTGAGAGATCTGTTTACTGTCTCATGGGTTTGCACTTCAACCAGTTGCATCAAGAGTTGAATTCTGGTGGCCCAGGTACTCTAGAACTTCCCATACTTAATGAGTGTTAGTTTCATGGGTCATTAAAAAAGTTATCATAGGTAAAGCACTGAAGAATATCTGGCACATTTTCAATTACATATGGAAGTTTTAGATATTGTTACTATAACTCATAGATAGTAGCTGAAGAAGCAGGCTGAGGCTGAGCGTGGCGGCTCACACCTGTAATCCCAGCACTTTGGGAGGCCAAGGTGGGCGGATCATGAGGTCAGCAGATAAAGACCAGCCTGGCTAACATGGTGAAACCCCATCTCTACTAAAAATACCAAAAATTAGCCAGGCGTGGTGGCGGGCACCTGTAGTCCCAGCTCCTAGGGAGGTTGAGGCCAGAGAATGGTGTGAACCCGGGAGGCGGAGTTTGCAGTCAGCCAAGATTGTGCCACTGCACGCCAGCCTGGATGACAGAGGGAGACTCCGTCTCAAAAAAAAAAAAAAAAAGCAGGCTGAGTAGAGGAAGGAAAAGAAACAATTTTTTCACATGGTAAAAGAATATGATTTTCTGAACTTTTTGTGTTTTAATGAACTTGTGGCCTGTGAAGTATGGGGTTTATAGCATTATCTTTGTGTGGTTTCTAGATCTTTGGTCTGGAATTCATCCTTGGGTCTGAAAAGCTATGGCCGCTGCTACTGGGCTTTACCATCCTTCCTACTATCCTACAAAGTGTAGCCCTTCCATTTTGCCCTGAAAGTCCCAGATTTTTGCTCATTAACAGAAAAGAAGAGGAGAATGCTAAGCGGAGTGAGTATCCTTCACACCTTACTACATGAATTGTATGGTTGTGGTTGGTTTTAGGGATGAGGGGACTGGAACTATTTTCTGTTATGCTCTTTCCCTGCCCCTCAGAATCCAAGTGAGGAGGGTTCTGATTACTCCTGAGTCAGATTTTCAGCCCCTAAAGAATGAGGTGAAAAGGCAGGTTTAGGAATGGATGCTATCAGGCCGGGCGTGGTGGCTCATGCCTGTCATCCAGCACTTTAAGAAGCCAAGGCGGGTCACCTGAGGTCAGGAGTTCAAGACCTGCCTGAACAACATGGAGAAACCCCGTCTCTACTAAAAATACAAAATTAGCTGGGCATGGTGGCCCATGCCTGTAATCCCAGCTACTTGGGACGCTGAGGCAGGAGAATCACATGAACTCGGGAGGTGGAGGTTGCAGGGAGCCTAGATCATGCCATTGCACTCCAGCCTGGGCAACAAGAGTGAAACTCCATCTCAAAAAAAAAAAAAAAAAAAGGAATTGATGCTATTGATCACCTCATCTCATGTGGCCCTTTCCTGGCTGCCTTACAGGAAGAATGAATTTGGGGCAGCACATTGTCCTTATCCTTTCCTCTTTCTTCTTTTCACCAGTCCTCCAGCAGTTGTGGGGCACCCAGGATGTATCCCAAGACATCCAGGAGATGAAAGATGAGAGTGCAAGGATGTCACAAGAAAAGCAAGTCACCCTGCTGGAGCTCTTTAGAGTGCCCAGCTACCGACAGCCCCTCATCATTTCCATTGTGCTGCAGCTCTCTCAGCAGCTCTCTGGGATCAATGCTGTGAGTATGATACTTTAGGGTCAAAGGTGTCTTACAGTATTTCACTTAAAATGCCGGGCATGGTGGCGGTGTGCCTGTAGTCCCAGCTACTCAGGAGACTGAGGTAAGAGGATCACTTGAGCTCAGGAGTTTCAGGCTGCAGTGAGCTATAATTATGCCATTGCATTCCAGACTGGGTGACAGAGTGAGACTCTGTCTCTGAAATTTAAAAAAAGGGAAAAAAAAGACCCTGGAAGGACAATGGCAACTTCAGAGTGAACTGACTTTACCAGTCTGTTTTTACAACTAGAATATCGAGCATGGTAGTTTAAAGAGGGCATGATAGTTTAAAGAGGGTGGCACAACGGAAGCTAGCATGTGGCAGATAGCCCTTGTATTCCATGCAAATATCAGCTTCCTGCATTTGACTGTGGATTGTAGGAAGAGAGTATTCCTGTGCCTTCTAGTCAACTTCTAGTCTACTATTTTGAGCATTTTGATGCTCAAAATAGTAAGTTGGTTCTTAGAACTTTTCTCCTACCTAGCACACCAGGATATTTGTATTTGAAGTGGCAGTGCTTCTTATGGGGGGTTAGAGGCTGTTTTGTCAAAATCTATGAGGAGCCAGGTGTGGTGGCTTCTCATGCCTGTAGTCCCAGCTACTACTTGGAAGGCTGAGGTGGGAATATCACTTAGGCCCAGGAGTCAAGCCTGGCAATATAGTATGACCCTGTCTTTAAAAAAAAAAAAAAAAAAAAAAAAAACCTCGGGAGGAAATACACGGTAGTTAGAAAAAGCCTCCTAGGTGATGTTGATGAATCCCAGTCTGAAATTTCCTCATTTGGAAATGAGAATGAAATAATGTGGCTACTCTGGAGGAAATGGGGCCTGACTTTCCAGAGCAGCAGAGCTGGGACTAGGCAGGTGAGGCAGCTACATGAAAGTGTAGCCCTGAGAATGAGCACCTCTTTAAAGAATGTACTTTGCGTTAGTTCTGTGCCTGTTTAAAATAAGAAAAGAAAAAGAATAAAAGAATGCACCTGAGGCAACTCCCTAGCTGCCTCACCACAGTCTGGGCCCTGCAAAACAGGATCAGGAAAAGATCACCTATGAGAAATGACAAGTCATCCGTGAGCACTCTGAGGGACACTCCTGCCACTTCAGAGTATGGTGTGTACATTTTTTTTTTTAAACACAGTCTCACTTGGCACCCAGGCTGGAGTACAGTGGCATGATCTCGGCTCACTGCAACTTCCACCTCCCAGGTTCAAGCAATTCTCCTGCCTCAGCCTCCTAAGTAGCTGGGACTACAGGCATGTGCCACCATGCCCGGCTAATTTTTGTATTTTTAGTAGAGAACGGGTTTCACCATGTTGGCCACGATGGTCTCGATCTCTTGACCTAGTGATCCACCCGCCATGGCCTTCCTAAGTGCTGGGATTATAGGCGTGAGCCACTGTGCCTGGCCCATTCTTTTTTGAGGTGAAGTCTTGCTCTGTCACCCAGGCTGGGGTGCTGTGGCGCAATCTCAGCTCACCACAACCTCCATCTCCTGGGTTCAAGTGATTCTCCTGCCTCAGCCTCCCAAGTAGCTGGGACTACAGGCATGTGCCACCATGCCCGGCTAATTTTGTATTTTTAGTAGAGAATAGAGGGATATCACCATGTTGGCCACGATGGTCTCATCTCTTTGACCTAGTGATCCACCCGCCATGGCCTTCCTAAGTGCTGGGATTATAGGCGTGAGCCACTGTGCCTGGCCCATTCTTTTTTGAGGTGAAGTCTTGCTCTGTCACCCAGGCTGGGGTGCTGTGGCGCAATCTCGGCTCACCGCAAGCTCCATCTCCTGGGTTCAAGTGATTCTCCTGCCTCAGCCTCCCGAGTAGCTGGGACTACAAGGCATGTGCCACCATGCCCGGCTAATTTTTTCGTATTTTTAGTAGAGAATAGAGGGATATCACCATGTTGGCCAGGCTGGTCTCAAACTCCCGACCTCAGGTGATCCACCCACCTCATCTCTCTCTCCTAAAGTGCTGGCCTTACATGTGTGACCCACCTCACCCGGCATGTACATTAATTATTGTTGGACTAAGCTGGCTCCCAATTTAGTCAATGAGTAGGTTTTGCACCAGGTATAATCTCACCCAAAGCTGGCTGCACCAGAATTATGGGGGTTGGGATTCCTGAGTCAGCTGAATTTGAGAATCCCTGTGTAAGAGACCTGAAAATTGTCACTTTTCCAACCTACTTTTGCACAAATGATGATTTCTAATTTCCCTTATGGGCGAGTGGGTAAGAGGTTGCATTGTATCATGTTTACCTAGCAGAGTAAATTATTTAGGTGAGATGATGTAGGGGTTAGCTTACCTCCCTTGGTGACACTAGATAGCAAAGTCATCTTACTATAAGAAGTTTTATTGAGATGTGTGCATGTACATTAGGTTTTTGACATGTAGACGTTATGTTAAGGAAGAGAATTGGCATACCTATTTATTGCTTGTTTAAACTGCTCAAGTAATTACTTTTGCACCAGCCTAATATCTTTCCCCACAAGCTTGATGTCATCATATAATATGTTGAGATTTTTTAACAGTCTTAATTAGCCCTAGAGCAGCAGGTTTTTCAATAATGACTCTACAAATCTCAGTTTCAAAAAACAATTATCTTATTTTAGAAAATACGAATAGACATAGTTTACATCTTACATACTAGGGATTTAAAGAGTTGTTTCTTGCGAAGGTAAATCCCAATGTAGAGGTCCATATTCATCAAAAAGACTAATAAATATTGCTATGGAGGCAAATACTCTGGGTGAAATAAACTGAAGTGAACCTCGGTAACCTAGATAATGTTCCCTTGTTAACTTGAGGTCTGAGTCCAGTATTTTAATACCTCTTAACTATGGTAGTTGTAGCAACTTTAGATTTTAGCACAGTGCCTAGCAAACAACATAACAATTTATTTAATATATATTAAATTACAATAATAGCTGGTATTATTTCATAAAACACTTCAAAAGGGCCTAGGCCTAGGAAATACCACTCAACCTCTGCTTATTCAATGAGCAGGATAAGGTTATTCAATTAGTTCACTATCAAATTGAGACATGGATGTGCCTATCAATGTTTTGAGGGCTTGGGGAAGAGCCAATTAAAAAAGCATTTAGCTGGGCATGATGGCACATGCCTATAATCCCAGCAACTTGGGAGGCTGAGAGACAGGAGGATCACTTGAGACGAAGAGTTTAGGAGCAGCCTGGGCAGCAGTGAGTTTCTGTCTCAATTTACAAAAAAGAAACCAGTTAGTAGGAATTATACCTTCATAGAAGTTAGTGAAGTGGATGTAAGCAAGAGGAAGTGGAACAGTGGGAATAAGCATTTTTAGAAGAAACAATATAAATGAGTAGCTAGAATTAAGAACATTTAGAAAGAGAAAGGAGGGCCAGGTGCAGTGGCTCATGCCTGTAATCCTAGCACTTTGGGAGGCCAAGGCGAGCAGGTCACTTGAGGTCAGGAGTTCAAGACCAGCCTGGCCAACATGGCGAAAACCCATCTCTACTTAAAACTACAAAAATTATCTGGGTGTGGTTGCAGGCACCTGTAGTCCAGCTACTCAGGAGGCTGAGGCAGGAGAATCGCTTGAATCTGGGAGGTGGAGGTACCAGTGAGCTGAGATTGTGCCACTGCACTCCTGCCTGGGTGACAGATCGAGACTCCCTCTCAAAAAAAGAGAAAGGAGATAAGATACAGAAGATAATTCATTTGCAGAAGGGGTATTAGTTTTGAACAAAAACCCTAGAAAAAGGACTTCTTACCCACTGGGACTTTTAAGTTTATTTTTGAGGGTTCTGTGTAACTGGTGTGCAGAATTGTATCAAAGTTGCATGTTTTCTTTTCTCCTAGGTGTTCTATTACTCAACAGGAATCTTCAAGGATGCAGGTGTTCAAGAGCCCATCTATGCCACCATCAGCGCAGGTGTGGTTAATACTATCTTCACTGTAGTTTCTGTAAGTTGGATGGTTTGGTAATTTTGGGGGGGAGAAAAGAATCCTTGCTACAGATGTTCAAAGATGGATTGTATGACCCTACCATCATTTAGTTACCTTTTTGTTGTTTAATTTTCCTTTGGGAAAAAGAGATACATTTAATGTTGGATGTAGTCTTCACTATTCAAGCAAATATGGGATAGATGGGAAAGGAGGGAGTATAGAAGGGACTATATAGTACGCTTTGAACTTGGAATTGGAAGAGAGGTGTTTGGAAAAACTCTCAAGCTCTGTTATTCCACTGTTTTTACACTAAAACAACAATAATCAACAGAAGATATCTGTGATCCCCAGAATATGTGAGAATTTTTCCCCATGAAGTGGGCAATCAGTTTCTTGCAGTGGACACCATCTAGGTGTCCTGTGATTTAATTCTGACACTGTCTACCTGGAGATAGCATCAGATCGCACAGGTTGGTGGCCCAGTTCCCAAGGCTGCCCCCCACTCCTGATGCCAATCGCAAGCTCCAGGTTGTTTACCTGTGCTTCTGACCCACCAGCTGGAGATCAGGATTCCCACGACACCCTCTTTGGGTTTGATTAATTTGCTACAGTGGCTCACAGAACCCAGGAAAATTGTTTCCTAGTTTGATTTAAAGGATATTTTAAAGCACAGAAATAAACAACCAGATGAAGAGATTTACGGGACGAAGTCTGGAGGGATACTGAGCATGGGAGCTTCTGTCTCTGTGGAGTTGGGGTGTACTCCTAGCACATAGATGATTTTTTGCTGACCTTCCTGTCAGCTTCCATGGGTTCAGATATCTGGAAGCTCCCCACACCCTGCCTTTTGGGCCTTTTATGCAGGCTTAATTGGTTCTCCATGATCGAAGCATGCACAACTGTTCTGAAATGTGATTGGACAAAAAGGGAATGACCTGAACCTAGCTGGGCCTGTATGTTTGGATTATTTTGGCCTCTCTGTAGCATTTCTTCCTCTAGGGTGTGGGGCAGGACCCTCTCTGAAATGAGGGTTTTATGACCCACAGTCAGATTAGCATCCTGCCAAGTGGGAGGGCAGGAGAAAGTCAGAGAAGAATTCTGTTATCTGAGGCCTGCTTCTGAGGCCTAAAGCATCCCAACATTATGATAAAAGACTCTACCAAGGGCTATGGGGATTTTGAGCCAGGACCTGTGAATGGAACACAATATGTGTGTATATAAAATCATAAATCACAGGAGGTGTATCCATAACAAGTGTCCTGCTGTTGGTAGGGCAGATTTCAAGTAGCTCAGACACTGTTTTCATGGAAAGGAAAACTGAAGTTTCATGTCATATTCTTCTTCTTCCAGCTATTTCTGGTGGAAAGGGCAGGAAGAAGGACTCTGCATATGACAGGCCTTGGAGGGATGGCTTTTTGTTCTACACTCATGACTGTTTCTTTGAAAGGGGGGGCCGCAGAGCCCCTTGGAGCAGCCGCCGGAGTGTGGCGCAAGAGAGGTTACAGTTGACTTCTGTGACACAAGGGGTGGGTTGTTAAGGTTGCAGTTTGTCAATAAAGTCAGAAGAGAGAAGCAGGATGCCCAGAGTTTAAGAAACATGGGTCATCAGAGAACTGGAGGTAAACTGTTAGAATCCTTACATTATAGAACATTATTGTAGCTTATAAAATATATTATCTAATTTAATTCTTAAAATAATATCAAGGTAATCGCACTTAATAGTGTGGATGACCTTCAAATAATCTAATTTGCTCATGTGAGCTAATAGCTACCAATAAAAAAAAAAAATTTTTTTTTAAATTAGGCAGGTGTGGTGGCGCATGCTTCAAGTCCAAACGATTTGAGAGGCTGAGGTGGGAGGATTGCTTAAGCCCAGGAGATGGATGATGCAGTGAGCTATTGTAGTGCCACTACACTCCAGCATGGGCCACAGAGTAAGACCCTGTCTCCAAAAATAAAAATAAAAATAAATCCAAGCCTTTTGATTCCACAGCCACTCTTTGTATTGTACATCAGGGACAGGAGGAGCTTGCCATTAACTGCTTCTGGGAACCTAGATACTAGGTTACACTGTCTTTAAATTTAATTTTCTCTGTTCCTTCCTCTTATAGGATAACTATAATGGGATGAGCTTTGTCTGTATTGGGGCTATCTTGGTCTTTGTCGCCTTCTTTGAAATTGGACCAGGCCCCATTCCCTGGTTTATTGTGGCTGAACTCTTCAGCCAGGGCCCCCGCACAGCTGCGATGGCAGTGGCCGGCTGCTCCAACTGGACCTCCAACTTCCTAGTCGGATTGCTCTTCCCCTCCGCTGCTGTAAGTAAACTCACCTTATCTTAAAACCAGCCTATGTAAGCTGACATGTTGAAGATACTCCTTAATAACACAGTAGTCTGAGCCTGGTATGGTGGCTCACGCCTGTAATCTTAGCACTGTGGGAGGCTGACGCAGGTGGATCACCTGAGGTCAGGAGTTCGAGACCAGCCTGGCCAAGGAAATTAAAAATTGGGGGGGGCACATGCCTGTAATTCCAGCTACTTGGGAGACCGAGGAAGGAGAGTTGCTTAAACCTGGGAGGTGGAGGTTGCAGCGAGCCGGGATCACACTACTGCACTCTAGCCTGCTCGATGGAAGCAAGACTCCATCCCTAAATAAATAAAAAAATACAGTAGTCCCTCCTCCTCTTCAGTTTCAGTTACCCGTAGTCTGAAAATATTAAATGGAAAATTGCAGAAATAAACAATTCATAAAGTTTAAATTGCGCCCGGACACAGTGGCTCGAGCCTGTAATTCCAGCACTTTGAGAGGCCAAAGCGGGTGGATAACTTGAGTTCAGGAGTTGGGGACCAGCGAGACTATCATGGTGAAACCCTCTTTCTACAATATCCCCATACAAAAATTAGGCCGGGCGTCGTGGCTCACAACTGTAATCCCAGTGAGCGAGATCATGCCATTGCACTCCAGTCTGGGCAACGAGAAACTCTGTCTCGAAAAAAAAAAAAGTTATCCAGGCGTGGTAGCACACACCTGTAGTCCTAGCTAGTCAGGAGACTGAGGCAAGAGAATCACTTGAACCCAGGAGGTGGAGTTCACGGTGAGCTGCGATGACGCTTCTGCACTCCAGCCTGGGTGACAGAGCGAGATTCCGTCTCAAAAAAAAAAAAAAATTCATAAATAGAGATGGAGTTGCCCAGGCTAGTCTCAAACTGCTGGGTTCCAGTGATCCTCCCACCTTGACCTCCCAAAGTGCTGGGATTACAGGTGTGAGCCACCGCACTCGGCCCAGAAACACAGATTTTAAAAATAATACTCAACAGTCCAAAAATACTCAGTAAACATTTGGAAGCATCTAACTGTAATGAAAAGGAATGACAGAAAGAAAACTAGAGAGAACTACAGTAAGTTAGCAATGGAATCATAAGTGAATCTCCGAAGAAACCTGTTTTCATTAAATATGGAAGGGTTATAGCTTAAAGCCTTTTGGAAATATGTGAAGGAAATTGAGTTTGTCAGTGACCAGATTTTTATAACAACCTTCCTTTTTTCTGTCCTTTCACTATAATTTAGGGAGTTTGAGCTTTTAATTATATCTTCACCGGCTTCCTCATTACCTTCTTGGCCTTTACCTTCTTGAAAGTCCCTGAGACCCGTGGCAGGACTTTTGAGGATATCACACGGGCCTTTGAAGGGCAGGCACATGGTGCGAATAGATCTGGGAAGGACGGCGTCATGGAGATGAACAGCATCGAGCCTGCTAAGGAGACCATCACCAACGTCTAAGTCATGCCTCCTTCCACCTCCTCCCAGCATGGGAGTTTCTTTTCACCTCCCCTGAACAAGGGAGAGACCTCATCAGGATGAACCCAGGACTGCTTCTGAATGCTGCTACTTGATTCCTTTCTCATCCCACGCACTCCATGAGCACCCAAGGCTGGGGTTTGTTGGATTTTCAATGGCTTTTTAAATATTTTATTTCCTGGACATTCTCTTCTGCTTAGAAGAGACCAAGTGAACCTGCCTTCATTTCAGGAGGGATTGGCCGCTTGGCATATGACAACTTTGCCAGCTTTTCCTCCCTTGGAGTCTAATATTGCCACACTAGGGGATACAGGAGAGGAAAAGAAAGGTGCAGTTCCCCCAACCTCAGACTTACCAGGAAGCAGATACATGTGAGTGTGGAAGGCAGAGGGGGTTTATGTAAGAGCACCTTCCTCACTTCCATACAGCTCTACAGGGCAAATTAACTTGAGTTTTATTTATTTTATCCTCTGGTTTAATCACATAAATATTTATTTTTTAAGTGTAATTTTGCCAAATAATAAAAACAGAAGGAAATTGAGATAAGAGGGAGGTGTTTAAAGACAGGTTATAGAGTAAAAGATTTGATGCTGGAGAGGTTAAGGTGCAATAAGAATGTAGGGAGAAATGTTGTTCATTATTGGAGGGTAAATGATATGGTGCCTGAGGTCTGTACGTTACCTCTTAACAATTTTTGTCCTTCAGATGGAAAATATTTAAGTTTAATTTCTCATAAAAGTCATATACCTATATAATAAAGCTACTGATTTCCTTTGGAACTTTTTTCTTTAAGATAATAATTTACATGTAGTAGTACTTGAAATCTAGGATTATTAACTATTATGGGCATTTTAGTTAATGACGGTTGATGGGTTCTAATTTTGGATGGAGTCGAGGGAAGGGAAAGTGAGTTCTAGAAAGCCTGTTCCCCTCACTGGACAAAATAACTCCTTCTTCCTGTAGTAGTCTCATTATTTTTGAAGTAATCCTGCCACCTATCTCGTGGGAGAGACATCCGAACGAGAAACCTAAAATAATTGGTTCTTGGTAGAGATTCATTATTTCTCCACTTTGTTCTTTAGGAGATTTTAGGTGTTGATTTTCTGTTTTATTTTAACTCATACCTTTAAAGGAATTCCCCAAAGAATGTTTATAGCAAACTTGGAATTTGTAACCTCAGCTCTGGGAGAGGATTGTTTTCTGAGCGATTATTATCTAGTGTGTTGTTGCTTTAGGCTCATGGCACGCTTGGCGTATGTCTGTTGCCTTGTCACTGTGGTCCTGTGCCGAGTGCCCTCAGGGGACTTGAACCTTTCCAGTAAACCACGTTTAGATAGTATTAGTCAATGTGCAGTGTAACCCACACTTGAGAGGATGAATGTATGTGCACTGTCACTTTGCTCTGGGTGGAAGAACGTTATTGTTGACTTATTTTCTCTGTGTTTGTTCCTACAGCCCCTTTTTCATATGTTGCTCAATCTCCCTTTCCCTTCTTGGTGCTTACACATCTCAGACCTGTTAGCCAAACCCTTGCCAGTGACAGTATTTTTGTTCTCAGTTCTCACTGTTCCCTCTGGTCGTGGAGCCTTTGAATAAAAATGCACATAGCTGAGGCCGGGTGTGGTGGTTCACACCTGTAATCCCAGCACTTTGGGAGGCCTAGGCGGGCGGTCAGGGGTTTGAGACCAGGCCAAAAACCCAAAAATCCGAAAATTAGCCGGGCATGGTTGCGGGCGCCTGTAATCCCAGCTACTTGGGAAGCTGAGGCAGGAGAATCACATGAACCCGGGACGCAGGGGTTGCAGTGAGCTGAGATCGCATCATTGCACCCTAGCCTGGGCCACAGGGTGAGACTCCGTCTCAAAAAAAAAAAAATGCACATAGCTATGGAGTGGGCTTTAGCTTGAAAAGGTGACCTTGCAGCTTCACATCAACTTCTGGCTCCTCAAACAGTAGGTTGGCAGTGAGGCAGGGTTCCATTTCTCACTGAGAGGATTGTGAATATTTCCATATGGATTTTCTATTATTGTTACTCTGATTCTTTGTTTTAAAATAAAAATTCTGAATGTACACGACATTATGGGCTTATTTACTTTTTGTCCTTCCTATAACCACAAAATCAGCTTTAAATCCTGACTTGGCTACTCAGTGCCTGTTGTGACTTTGAGACTTGTATGAGACCCTCATACTCATATGAGACTCTGTTCTTAGAGTTTCATATATAAGAGAATAGCACATGTGCTTCATTATGCAGATTAAAACGGAAAAAAAGCTTTTGTTATATTGACATGTTATCTTAGTACTCTTGAGGTTACATGGTGGATCACCCAGCCTGTGCTCAAGACCAGCGACTAACATGGAGAAACTGTTTACTAAAATACAAAAATTGGCTGGGCAGGCCGGTTCTCGTAATCCCAGCTACTTGAAGGCTGAGGCAGGAGAATGGCTTGAACCTGGAAGGCGGAGGTTGTGGTGAGCAGAGATGGCACCATTGTACTCCACCCTGGGCAACAAGAGCGAAACTCCATCTCAAAAAAAAAAAAAGCTTTCATGTGTTGCTTTTCATACTTGATAAATTATTATTATTTTTATTTTATTTATTTATTTTTTTTGAGATGGAGTTTTGTGCTTATTGCCCAGGCTGGAGTGCAATGGTGTGATCTCAGCTCACTGCAACCTCTGCCTCCTGGGTTCAAGCCATTCTCCTGACTCAGCCTTCCAAGTAGCTGGTATTATAGGCATGTGCCACCACACCCGGCTAATTTTTTTGTATTTTAGTACAGACGGGGTTTCACCGCGGTCTCGATCTCCTGACCTCGTGATCCACCCTCCTTGGCCTCCCAAAGTGCTGGGATTACAGGCCTAAGCCACCGTGCCTGGCCTTGATAAATTATTTTGCTTTCTTTCCTCACTGAGAACTAGGTTTTTGTGTGTTTGTTTGTTTCTTGTGTTCTTTTTACTTCCTTCCTACTCCAGTCTTTTTTTTTTTTTGGAGATGGAGTTTTGTGCTTATTGCCCAGGCTGGAGTGCAATGGTGTGATCTCAGCTCACTGCAACCTCTGCCTCCTGGGTTCAAGCCATTCTCCTGACTCAGCCTTCCAAGTAGCTGGTATTATAGGCATGTGCCACCACACCCGGCTAATTTTTTAGTAGAGATGGGGTTCCACCATGCTAGCCAGGCTGGTTTCGAAGTCCTGACCTCAAGTGATCTGCCCACCTCCACCTTCCCAAAGTGTTGGGATTACAGGCGTGAGCCACCGCACCTGGCCCAGAGTGAGCTTTTAAAATTGAATGTTACTCTGCTGCTTAAAGCCTTCCAATTACATCTTACCACTTAAAATAATATCCAGACTCCTTCACCATGACTAACAAATCTAGTCACCTTAGGTCCCAGTTTAAATTGTCTTGATTCATTTTCAAAACTGCCCTATCTGCCTAAAAGCCTTGCCTCTGCAATTTCACATCTTGTTATACGCATTTTTTTTTTTTTTTTCTGAGATGGAGCTTCATTCTTGTTACCAAGGATGCAGTGCAATGGTGTGATCTCAGCTCACTGCAACCTCTGCCTCCCAGGTTCAAGCGATTCTCTTGGCTTAGTCTCCCAAGTAGCTGAGACTACAGGCGTAGGCCACCACGCCCAGCTAGTTTTTGTACTTTTAGTAGAGATCGGGTTTCGCCATGTTGACTGGGCTGGTCTTCAACTGGCCTCACGTGATCTGCCTGCCTCAGCCTCCCAACGTTCTGGGATTACAGGCGTGAGCCACCACACCCAGCCCTAAGTGATGTTTATTTAAAGTGTCAGTTTGGGACCTATCAGAAGACAAAAATCACACTTCTTTTTTTTTTTTTTTTTTTTACAGGGAAAGACTAATACAAAGAATATCAAGCTATAGGCTGTGCGCGGTGGCTCATGCGTGTAATCCCAGCACTTTGGGAGGCTGAGGTGGGTGGATCACCTGAGGTCAGGAGTTCCAGACCAGTCTGGCCAACATGTTGAAACCCCATCTCTCCTAAAAATACAAAGAAAAATTATCCGGGCTTGGTGGCAGGCACCCATAATCCCAGCTGAGGCAGGAGAATCGCTTGACCTGGGGAGGCAGAGGTTGCAGTGAACCAAGATCATACCAGGGCACTCCAGCCCGGGCGATAAGAACAAAACTCCTTTAAAAAAAAAAAGTATAAGACAAAATGCAGTTTCCTAGAGCTGAAGGAGATTATCCAAGAAAGGACATACTTGGAAGGAAGGCCACTGCCATCTCCTCAAAACCGAGGTGCACACCTTACTGGGGAATGTAGAGTTGCAGTCTACTGGAGAGCAGAGAAGTCTGGTGGTTTGCCTGGGTCAGTGCTGGTGTGCAGTCCCGGGGCAAGCAGGGAACACACAGCTGGTGACCAGACATGCAGATGTGCAGACGGAGTCGAGGCACCAGAGAGGTAGGAGGCCTGGAGTGTGGCATCCCTGTGGAAAGTGACCACCAGGCGAGGGTGTGGCTGGGGGGGCAGGTCACCACCAAATTTCCTCTCATCTATACTGCTGACCTATGGTGCAGCCACTGGAAGCAGCAAGAGAATCCCCCTTCATCCTGCAGCATCCTTCCAGCACCATCTACTGAGAAAGCATTGTTCTTAGTACTCTAAAAAGGAAATGCTTAAAGGAATTCCATCCATTTAAAAGCAGGTATTGAGGGATGAATTCGGAGCTGACAGACAATAAATTGACAACTAGCACAATAAGTGTTAGATGGCTGGGTAGATAATAGTGAGATTTGGTTGAGGGGATTTCCCCCTTCCACACCTCCCAAAGCCACCTGGGCTTTTAGAGAAAATTCAAGTTAAAACTTGTCCCCCACCCCGACGCCCTCCTTTTTTTTTTTTTTTTTTTTGGAATCAAATGTTTGTTGCAGAAACTTGGCCAAGGTTCCCAGTGGCCCCAGATAGTTGAGGTTAGGCGGTTGGGATAGGGGTCGCCTGCCAAGGACTGGGCAAGTGAGACAAGGAAAAGGTGGAGGGAGCGCCTCTGGGCCTGGAGCTTCAGAGCTGCGAGATTGTTTCAGCCAAGCTGCAGGTGAGGGTTGACAAGGGCTCCGCCTCCTGTCTCGGCTCGTCTCAACTGGCCAGGCCCTCACGCCTCTCCCCTCCTCCCTCACTCCATGAGCCAGACACCAAAGAATGCAACCCACGAATCATCTAGCAAAATAATTTGTCTTTTGATTAATGCTGTGGTTTGGTATGGTTGAATTGGCATTTCACTAATCGTCTAATTCTTTTCCTCCAGTTCATTCTCTGCCCCCTATGAAGGGACTGAGCCCCAGCCCCAGATTCTGAGCGCTATGGGTCACACCACCCACCTCCCCACAGTCCAGGCGCCGCATGAGGCCTGGACTGGCGTAACGGAGGCGTAAGGGCTGAAGTAATGCCGTTGAGACCCCAGAAGAAATACCCAATGCCAGCTTGTCCCCCCCCGCCTCTCGAAGTCCTCTTCTCACTGCGCAGGCGTGGCAGCTGCAGAACCCCTGTCATTCTTACTTAGTTTGCTCATCATCACTAATATTCTTTGCTATGACCCAGGATATACCTGGAACCCAGCGACCTTGACCTGCCTTCCAATGCAGGTAAGTGAATTTAACTGCCCTTTCTGTATTGCTCTAGGCTATGTTACTTGATAGGGTTGACTCAGGAGTTGGGATACATTTCAGGGATTACATTCAATTTTTTTTTTTTTGAGACAGAGGTTTCGCTTCCTTGTTGCCCAGGGTCTGAAAGGTAATGGAGAGAGACCGATCTCAGGTCACCAGCAACTCAATCAATCCAAGCCTGCTGATTCTCCGCCCCACCTCGAGTAGCTGGATGAGAGGCATGATTGTCCTCACCCGCCACACCAATAATTTTTTGTATGTTTAGTAGAAACAGGATTTCACCGTGTTAGCCAGGCTGGTCTCGAACTCCCGACTTCAGGTGATCTGCCCGCCTAGGCCTCCCAAAGTGCTGGGATGACAGGCATGAGCCACCACGCCCGGCTGTTTCATTTTTCTAGATGAGGAAATTGGCCAGGCGCTGCGGCAGGAGCCTGTCATCCCAGCACTTTGGGAAGCTGAGGCAGGACAATCGCTTGAACCCGGGAGGCGGAGGTTGCAGTGAGCCGAGATCAAAGTATTGTAATTTCCAGTTTGATGATAGATTGAGACTAAAAAGAATGGAATAGAAGAAAGAAGAATCAATCCCACCAACTCAAATCTGCACCCAAGAACACCATCCCTAAGGCTAAGCCAAGACAGACTCACCGCTACCGGTACGTTATGATGCAATGTCCACCGGGTGGTTACTGGCCAAGGCCCCAATCCTATGGCACAAGACCATTAGAGATTCAAGACTATCCCATACTGTAAAACCCCTGCCTGTGTACTAAAATACAAAAATTAGCCAGGCGGTTTGTATGTCTGTAATCCCAGCACTTTGGGAGACCAAGGCTGGCAGATCACCTGAGGTCGGGAGTCGATACCAGTCTGAGCAACATGGAGAAACCCCTGTCTCTACTAAAAATACAAAATTAGCTGGGCATGGTGGCTCATGTCTGTAATCCCAGCACTTTGGGAGACCAAGGCTGGCAGATCACCTGAGGTCGGGAGTCGATACCAGTCTGAGCAACATGGAGAAACCCTGTCTCTACTAAAAATACAAAATTAGCCGGACATGGTGGCACACACCTGTAATCACAGCTACTCAGGAGGCTGAGGCAGGAGAATCACTTGTACCTGGGAGACAGAGGTTGCAGTGAGCTGAGATCAAGCCATTGCACTCCAGCCTGGGCGACAGAGCAAGATTCTGTCTCAAAAACATAAATAAAATAAATAAAAAATGAAAACTAAATATCCCCTGGTAAGAAACTGGTAAACACGAATTTTGAAACATCCATGGAATATAGTGCTATGCAGATACTCTACATAATTAGGTAGATATTTGGTGCTGCTATGTTACAACACCCATGATGTACCACTGAGTAAAGAAAAGAAGTTAGAGAATAACATATTCAGTATGACCCCATATGTTAAAAAAAAAAAAAAAGAAGAAGGAGGAGGAAGACAAGAAAAGGAACCTTACTTATGTAGGCTTAGATAAGCATAGTTTCTAGAGTGATATTGAATAAATTGTTAATAATGATTACCTCTGAATAATGGGAAGAGATCTTACTGAGAAGACATTTACTTTTAAATTTTTTCCATCTTGTGCTTTTTAAATATTTTGCTGGGCTGGCACAGTGGCTCACCCCTGTAATCCCAGCACTTTGGGAGACCAAGGCTGGCAGATCACCTGAGGTCGGGAGTCGATACCAGTCTGAGCAACATGGAGAAACCCTGTCTCTACTAAAAATACAAAATTAGCTGGGCATGGTGGCTCATGTCTGTAATCCCAGCTACTCGGGAGGCTGAGGCAGGAGAATCGCTTCAACCTGGGAGGATGAGGTTACGGTGAGCCGAGATAGTGCCATTGCACTCCAGCCTGGGCAACAAGAGCAAAACTCCGTATCAAAAAAATAAAATAAAATAAAAATAAATATTTTGCCGTGAGTATATTCTACTTTTAAAAACGTAAGTACACACAACAAATATTTAGAAAATTCTCAATCATCTCTCTTTTTAAAACACTGTAGCTTTTGGCTGGGCACAGTAGCTCATGCCTGTAATCCCAGCACTTTGGGAGACCAAGGCTGGCAGATCACCTGAGGTCGGGAGTCGATACCAGTCTGAGCGACATGGTGAAACCCCTGTCTCTACTAAAAATACAAAATTAGCCGGACATGGTGGCACACACCTGTAATCACAGCTACTCAGGAGGCTGAGGCAGGAGAATCACTTGCACCTGGGACAGAGGCTGCAGATGAGACTGCTTGTTGAATCAGTATATAAATAAGATAAAACTCATTTAAAAAAACAAAACAAAACAAAACAAAACAAAACAAAATCCAAAAATTCGGACGAGCACAGTGGCTCACGTCTGTAATCCCAGCACTTTGTGAGGCTGAGGCGGGTGGATCACTAGAGGTCAGGAGGTCGAGACCAGCGTGGCCAAGAAGTGAAACCCCGTCTCTTCTAAAAATACAAAAATTAGCCTAGAATGGTGGTGCATGCCCGTAATCCCAGCAACTCTGGAGGCTGAGGCAGTAGAATTGCTTGAACCGAGTCACTATTAAATGAATAAGCCTTATAGATGATAAATTCCAAATATTTTATATGGGGGAGAAAACAGACTACGTAAAGAAAAACCAACCAACTTTTTTTTTTTAATTGAATTTAATTTTATTTTTTTTGCACACAAAACAATAAGCATTTTCTAAAAGTACATACGAACAAAAGGATGCATATCAAACATATTAGGAAGGTTGCACATGGGAAGACGGGGAATAGAAATGGGGGGTGGGAATTAAAGAAAATAAATGAGAGAGGGACTTTGTATGGATCAATGATAATAACTCAATCCTCTATTTGACAAAGAAGAAGGAGAAGGAAGAGGAAGAAAAAGAAAGTGGGATAAAGGATCAGAAAGGGAGGAAAATAGAACAAATTAGAGTGTGACTCGAGGGTAGACCTGTTTTGTTGTCGCTTGGTTCGTTGGTTGGTTTGACAGATTTATTTTTCATATGTTTCGCCATGTTGGCCAGGCTGGTCTCGAGCTCCTAGCCTCAAGTGATCAACCCGCCTCAGCCTCCCAGAGTACTGGGACTACAGGCATGAGCCACCACATCCAGCCCCCACATTACTTCTGGCCTCTGTGGTAGACCTCCCAGCAAATTAGTAAGGTACAAAGTCAACACACAAAAATCAGTTGCATTTCTATACATTAATAGTGAACAATCTGAAAAGGATATTAAGAAGATATCCTCATCCCGTGGTATCTGCATGGCATTGGTTCCAAGACCACCCTCATATACCAAAAGCAAGGCATACTCAAGTTCCACAGTCAACCCTGCAGAACCTGCAACCTGTGAATACAAAAAATGGAAGCTACATATACACGGGGTTTGCATCCTGAGACTCGATCTGCATTTGGTCATAAATTTAGAAGCCACTGATACAGAAGGTTGACTCTGTTTATTTAAAAATAATCACGTAGAAATGGACCTGCTTAGTTCAAACCTATATCGGTCAAGAGTCAACTGTAATTCCATTTATAATAATATCAAAAAAAATACTTAGGAGTTAACCAAGGTGGTGAAAGATTGGTACAATGAAAAGTATAGAACATTGCTGAAAGAAATTAAAAAAGAAATAAAGAAATGGAAACATATGACATGTTTATGAATTGGAAAATTTAATATTGTTAAGGTATCAATACATCTACAGATTCATGCAATCCCTGTCAAAATCTCAGTAATGTTAAAGCTCATCCTAAAATTAATATGGAATGACAAGGGACCCTGAGTAGCCTGAACAATTCTGAAATAGGACAAATCTAGATGACTTGTACTTCCTTATTCCAACATTTATTACACAGCTGAGCTGCAGTGATGGAAACAGTGTGGTACTGGCATAAACCAGACATACAGTGCAATGGAATCCAATAGAGAACCCAGAAGTGAGCTATTGCAAATATGGTCAAGTGATTTGATCAAGACTATTCAATAGGGAAGAGACGGCCTTTTCAAAAATGTTGCTGGAAAAAAATGGGTGCCATTTTCTTTCTTTTTTTCTTTTCCTTTTTTTTTTTTTTTTTTTGATATCGAGTTTCGATCTGATTGCCCAGCATGAAGTGCAATTGTGCTGTCTTGGCTCACTGCAACCTCCACCTCCAGGGTTCAAGCCATTCTCCTGCCTCAGCCTCTCAAGTGGCTGGGATTACGGGTGTGTGCCACCATGCCTGGCTAATTTTGTATTTTTTTACTAGAGACGGGGTTTCACCATGTTGGTCAGGCTGGTCTCGAACTTCTGACCTCAAGTGGTCCACACACCTCGGCCTCCCAAAGTGCTAGGATTACAGGTGTGAGCCACCATCCTGGGCCATTGGGTGCATTTCCTGACACCATATACAAAAATCAATTTACAGTGGATCAAAGATCTAAATGTAAGATCTAAAAATATAAAACTCAGAGAAGGAAACATGGGGGAAAAGCTTCACAACTTTAGATTTGGCAGTAATTTCTGGGATACGACACCAAAGGCATAAGCAACAAAAGAAAACAAAACAGACAAGCTTGATTTATGAAATTTTTTTAAAAAATATATATCAAAAGACACAATTAACAGAAAAAAGGACCCGCAGAATAGAAGAAAATCACAATATTTGCCAATCACATATTTGATAAGAAATTAATATCCAGAATACATACAGAAGTCCTAAAACTCAACAATAAAACAAAGAACTCAATTTAAAAATGAGCAAAGACTTGAATAGATATTTCTCCAAGAAAAAGAAACATGAATGGACAATAAGCACACAAAAAGATGCTCATCATCACTACGCATTAGGAAATGCAAATCAAAACTACAATCAGATACACTTTACAGTGAAATCACCTTTGCAAAAATTATGGCAGTGAAAGAAATCAGACCAAATGAATTCTATCTGGCTTCTAACCTACAAGCTACCCTTGTTCATTCCTGGCTGTAGGCTAACCTAACTATGGGAGGAATTTAGTTTATAGTTTAACTTGAAACAAAGTTGATTATATGCCTTCTTTACACAAATCCCCTCCTCACTTGGGGAGAAGACCTACTTTGTAAAACTAACCAATTATCCACACAATTAGAAATTATGGCTCAGGAGTCATGAAGCCACAGGCCACAAGATTGCTAACCTCCCCAGTTGCTCCCACAAAGAGCATTGCTATTGTAAAACTCAAGATTGGTGTTTGAGTTATTCTTCAGACCTTGCATCTTGATGCACCAGCTGGTGCCACCCAAACCAATAAACCCTCTCATCTGGCCTTGTGATCCCACCCAGGAACTGACTCAGCACAAGATTACAAGTGCTAACTCCCCAGAATTTTAATCCCAGACCCAACCAATCAGCATTCCCCATTCTCTAGCCTGCTGTCCACAAAATTATCCTTAAAAACCCCTGGCCTCTCAATTTTTGGGGGAGACTGATTTCAGTTATAATCCCATCTCCTGCCTGGCTGGCCTCATGTTAATTAAACTCTTTTTTTTTACTGCAATACTGCAGTTTTGGTGAACTGGTTCCGTCTGTGCAGCAGGCAGAAAAAAACCTGTCCAGTGATTACAACTGGACTACACTCATTAGGATGGCTACTATGTAATTAAAAACATAAAATGAAAGAAAAAATGTTGGTGACAATGTGGAGAAATTGGAATCCTTGTGCACTGTTGGTAGACATGTAAAATGCTGCAGCAGCTATGAAAAAGAGTATGACAGTTTTTCAAAAAATTAAAGATAGAACTACCATAGGATCCAGCAATTCAACTTCTGCATACATTCCCAAAGGAATTGAAAGCAGGGTCTTAACAATGTTTGTATACCCATGTTTACAGCAGGATTGTTCACAATAGCTTAAAGGTGAGAGCAACCCTAATATCCACTGATGGATGAATAGATAAGCAAAACACGGACTACCCATACAGTGGGAAGTTATTCAGCCTTAATTCAAAAGGAAGGAAATTCCAGCACTTGCTGCAACATGGATGAACCTTGAGGACATTATGCTAGTAAAATAAGTCAGCCAGAGAAGGACAAATCCTGTATGATTCCAATTATATGAGGGCCTTAGAGACATAAATCATAGAGAAAAAAATTAGCATGGTGGGCCAAAGGGGGATAGGGAATTGGGAATGGGGAGTTAGTGGTTAACAGGGACAGAGCTTTATGATGGGAAGATGAACAAGGTCTCAAAATGGATGGTGGGAATGCTTGCAAAACATGAATGTATTTCATGCCACTGAACTGCACACGTAAAATAACTAAGACAGTAAATTTTATGTTATGCATGTTTAACCACAATTAAATTGGATAAAATGGGGGCAGATGCTGTCCACCTGTGGATCAAAGTGGAAATCTTTGGGACATGCCCAGGTGCTGCCTGGCTCTGCCCCTTCCTGTCTTCTCCCCACAGTGCTCATTAACCTCAGGTTGAATTCAGGTGTGGTGGGCAAGGAGTTGTGGCTGAAGAGTGCTCCTTGCTTCTGGATAAACAGCGTGGATAGAAGGACATATTAGCTTGAGCTGTCTACTCATCAGAATGCAGGGCAAGGGTGGGGAGGGGTCCATTCCCAGGCACAAGGCAGATGGTCAGCATAGGGGAGACCTGCCCAGAGGCAGACACAGCCACAGTGCCCTGTGCTTTCTCATTGGAGGGCCAGAGATGAGGGCACTTATGAGCCAAGAGCGATGTTGAAATTAGCTGGCTGGCTGGGTAAAAGCACAGCTCAGAGGCAATATGTCTGCCAGGGTTCCTGATTTTCTTAAAGGTTGGAGTCATAGAAGCAAGGAAAAAGAATCTCAGAGGCTATTGAGATGAGTGCCTCTAGAGACAGTGCCTGCTTTTGCAGGGCAGGATGCCTGTGTCCCCCAAGCCTGGTGGCATGCCTGACTTCTGTGCCAGCCTGGACCTACAGGAGAAAGATGTGCATTTGTGGCTGGGAGTCAGCTCTATGCCCTTTCTTTTGCTGGACAAACATCTAGTTGGCAGGGACATGCCAATTATACAGCTCTGATGCAGCCATAAGGGGTCCTTGGAAACCTGCCTGTAGGTGGTCCCCAGGTGCCAGCACTTCCTCCAAGGGGTACCACAGGATCCTGCCACCCTCCTCCAGCTCTGTCCAGAGCCACTGGACTAGTGGCAAGGAAAGTCAGCCTGGATGTCTGAAAGCCAGGATGTGAGAGTGAGTGTGGGAGAGGCCAGTGAGCTGGATCTCCTCAAATGTCCAACTGGAAGCGGGATGGGGGGCATACTGACTGCAGCCATGGGGAGCAGGGAGGAGCATGAAGCTGGGTGGGGTAGATCCTCTAGGACCCTAAGGAGAGGACGAGAGACCTGACAACAGGCAATAGAAATGATGAAAGCCAGCTCTCCCAGCTCTGTCTCTCTGCTAAGTCTTTCCAGTTAGGAGGACTCTGCACCAACTTTGCCTTCTCTCCTTGCAGGAGACTGTGTATAACATTGTCTCTGCTCTGAGGCTAGGCCCAGAGACTGTGGTCCCTGAGAACTGACCTCTGAAGCCCCAAGCCTAAGCCCTCATCACACAGGGCCTCCACTCCTGCTGCTGGGCCCTCCTGAGCCAGCTCCTGGACATTGGGATCCCCTCAGGGACAAGGTCACTAAGGGCCTCCTTGCCACTGTGGAAATGCTGATCAAAATCAGTGCTGAGCAGTGGAGCTGACAAATCCCCCTCGCAGACATTCTCACTGCACTGTGTACGCGTCTGCCCAGGAGTGGGGAACACAGGGGCTGGACACAGGTCCTCCTTCCTCTGACCCCGTGTATTCCTTTATGTAAAATGGGAGAAAGATACTTAGACCACAACAGCTTCTCAGGTCCCTTTCACTCCAAACTCCCTGACCTATGACCCTTTTTCCTGCACGAGGCCTGGAGTGTAAAAGGCTCCCCTCTGCTGTACCAATGTGGCTCTTTGCTTGCATAGAGGAGGAACAAAGGAGTGATTCTGTTTTCATAAAAGAACTTATACACTTGGCCTCCCTTAATTCGTGCATGTCACTGGGCAGTTGTTTATTGGGCACTGATGGGATGCCAGGCCCTGTTCCAGGCAGGATTGTCTTAAGTCCCTGTGTGCCAAAATCAACATTTTACAGGTCTTGACTACAGATTTCTACACCCTCCCAGTGATGGGAAACCATTTCACCAGTAATTTGAAAGGGGAGCTCTCTCTGCAGTCTGTGTTTGCCCATCTAGGACTTCAGGGGGCCTGGGGGCTGCTTCCCTCATGCTGCTGTGCTCCAGGAGGCCCAGCGTCCCTCTGGGTGATTGGCAGAGAAGATTCCCTTGTGATGACTATGGTGAGGGGGCTCAGAGCACTGCAGCCTGGTGCTGAACCCGGTATTAGTTCAGAACTCAAAGCCTGTGCCATACCTCTTCTCAGGGTGGAGGAACAGAGGGCAGTGAGTAGTGTGGCCTCAGCCCACATACAAGACATGGAAATTCACAGGCATGACAGGACCCCTGCTCTCACCCTCACTCCCAGATCCTGGCTTCAGATATCCAGGCTGACTTTCCCTGCCACTAGTCACATGGCTCTGGACAGAGTGGGAGGATGGTGGCAAGAGCCAATGGCACCCCTAGTAGGAAGTGCTGGCACCCAGGGAGCACCTGCAGGCAGGTTTCCAAGGATCCCTATGGCTGCCTTAGAGCAGTTTAATGGGCATGTCCCTGGTAATCACAGATGCTTGTCCAGCACAAGAAGAAACAGGCAGAGAGCTGGCTCTCAGCCACAAATGCACATCTTTCTTCTCCAGGACCAGCCTGGAACAGAAGTCAGGCCTGCCAAGAGGCTTGGGGGACCCAGGCAGCCTACTTGCAAAAGCAATCGCTGCCTCTAGAAGCGCTCAACTCACTGGCCTTACTTGGTGTCATGGAGTGTGGTCAGAAGTGAGTCTGTGTGATCTGCCTGGAAGCACAGTGGCCTCTGCTCCCAGCTTCTTCCTCCTGGGCTGAGCCTGTTCATCTGCTCCCTCTAAACCAGCACAGGGCCGGGAAGGAAAGGCCAGTGATTTCCACCTCTTTTGCAAGCCCTGCCCCAGGCCCACCCACTGTCAGTCCTCCCTGAACTCTTGACAGGCAGCTGTAAGGTTGTTGGCACCTGCCCGCAGAAGACCCTGCACCCCACCCCACCTTCAGAGGCAGCCACCTCCCTCCCCCGCTCCACTCTGTTCCTGCTCAAGCTCAAGAAGCAAAACGGGTCACTGCTTGGGACCTGTGATGCCTGGCCAAGACGGATGCCCAGGACCTCACTTTTCCTGTTATGTCTCGTGGAGGCATTGAAGCCGCAGGGCCTCGCCCAGGTGCACAGAGCACCCCACAGAATCTCCAATCCCAGCCCTTCCCCAGCACTATGGGCATGAGACCCCTGAGCCCACTGCCTGGGCAGCTCTTCACTCCCTACAGTGGGTTGATTTCATTTGGGTTTGGGGTGGCACGGGGTGGGAGTAAGAGTCACACTGGTCTGAGTAAGAGAGTAAGAGAGACCCAGGAAGATGGTCTCCGGCAGGCTTAGTGCCAACAGCGCCACCTACCTGTCAGCTTATTTGTATAAGCCTCAGGTGACTGGGGCACAGGAGAGGGAACAGCCCCCCTTAGAGCCGGGTAGAGCCAGCTCGGGGCACGTTTTCATTGTAGGAGGCCCACCCCAAGTCAGGCAAGGAGAGGCATGGGTGGGGGAGCCCAAGAGCACAGCTGGCTTTGGGGTCCAAGGAACTCAAAATCACTCCCTGGTGGGACCTGGGGCAGGATTTCACCTGCTTCTGCTTCAGTGACTCCAGTGCATTCTATTACTTGGGGCCACTTAGGAAAACAGAAACCACGCGCGGTAAATCAGAGGGATTTAATGCAGGGGTTGAGGCTGGACAAGTGTGAGCATCAGTTCCGTGATGCAGAGGAAGTAGCTGTGCCCATGTGGAGGAGAAAGGGCTGAGAGAAGTTTATGGGGACCTGGAGCTCAGGAGAGGGGGCCCGGCTGGGTCTCAGAGCTCTGAGGAGGTACTGGGGGTCCCTGAGCCATTAGGAGGGCCCAGATGTGGTCTCAGAGCTGGGAGGAGGGACCTGGCGGGGTGCACAGCCAGCTGGGGCAGTGGTTTCTTAGTCTAGAGGAGGCGGCCAGATGGGGTCTCCAAGCTCAGAGGCAGGGGCTGGGCAGCAGTGTCTGGAGCCTGGTTTTGAAAGTGACAGGAAACCACACTGGAAACGTGGCAGTTACCATGCCATGCCAGCTGACCTGTAAGATAACCGGAAGTTATTGTGCCCACCTTTCTGCTTTGCGCCCTGACCACAGGCTGCCCCTCTGGGTGGCAGTGACTGTGCTGCCAGCAGCTCCTCCCCGCGAGCAACAGGAGGGTCGTCCTGAGGTCAGAGGGACAGCCCTTCCCTGTGGGGCTGATAGATGTCTGAGGCTGTGCCCTCCTGCTGCCATGGACCTGGCGGAGATGTGCCAGGCCTGCACTGGTGGAGACTTCATGACCACCCTGGGTTGTTATCTTTGCATCAGGAGTCAGCTTGGCACAGAGAGGTTAAGCTCACACAGGGTCACACAGCAAGGTGGGGGACTAGGGTTCATGCCCCAGTCCTGCCTCTCTATCACTCACAGGCTGGTGGGAAGAGACCATCACTCTTCCCTGTGGGAGCCCAGCAGAACAGCGCCAGGACCCTGGACCTGGGTGGGGCCCTGGGCTGCCCCCCCTCTCAGCAGGGACAGCAGACCTCAGTGGTGTGGGGTTTGCTCCCTGCAGCAGCGCCCCTGCTCAATCCTGGGGTGCACTCTGCTTTCCTTTGAGGGGAGGAGTGTTGAGGATCACCTGGCTGCCTGGAGAAGAGGGTGAGAGGGGCAGCAAGAAAGGCAGGGTCTCCAACAGATGCTGCTCCTCAGGCACTGGGAGCCTTTGTAGGTTCTTGAGAAGAGGAAGAGCCATGTGAGGCAAGTGGACTTACCTGTGGGGTGTCTGGGGGATTTCTGCTCATAGTCGACTCTGAAGAAATGGTCAGAGAGGAGGAGATAAGATATTTGGGCAGCTGCCTGAACCCTGATGCAAAGAGTCAGCTTCAAACGTGACTCTGAAAAGGGAAGTGCCTGGGGGACAGAGGGGAGGTGGGCAGGCCTGGCCAGCAACAGGCCTCAGAGCTGGGCCACCTGGACCCTCAGTCCAGCAGTCCCCAGGGAGAGACAGGCTGGGGTGGATGGCCCTTGCTGACTGCCTCCTTTGGCCTTGCCCCATGGGACACATGGAGGCTATGGGCTGAGTCCAGCACAGCCCTTCAGGAAGCACCCACTCTGCCATTCCCACCGAGGCAAATGCACTGACCCCTGATACCTGGGGCTGGTGCTGGCCACTCTGGACACAGTGCAGTGGGAGTGGGAGAAGGAGGCCCCCCAGCAGCTCATTGGTTAGCAACTGACCTTGGGGTAAGAAAGGGTGCTCAGAGACTGGGATGGACAGAGGCCATGTTTGCCACTGTCCTAAAGGCTGGGGCAGCCTGTGGAATGTAGATGTGAGCTGGCTGCCTGGCTCTATCATAGGGCATGTTGGAGAGAGTCCTTTGCTGAGGAGCAGAGGAAGGAGGTCATGGCAGTCACCCAGGCAAGGGAAGCTGGGTCAAGTGGGTGGAGCAGTGGGGCAGCCAGGGGAGAAGCATGAGGAGGTAAATCCAGGTGCCTGATCTGAGGGCCAGGTAGAGTAGCAGTGGACAAGGATGCAAGGCCCTGAGTTGGTCACTTACCCTTCAAGGGTATAAGCTGGGCTTTACAGCTTCCAGGGGAGTGGGAATTGCAGGGAGGGTGCCTTCTACCCAGGGCTCTCATCCATGGCCAAGCCCTCTGGAAGAAGTGGGCAGCACCTCTGCAGCCCAGGAGTTCACACTCCCCAGGGAGCCAGCAGAGGATGGCTACAGAGAGGAGCTCTGCAAGTGAGGGAACGATGGCCTTTCTGGGCTGACCCTGTGTTCCCTCCCTCCTTCTGTGTCCTCTGTGCAGGCCACTGCCCAGGAAGCCAGCACCCTCCTGGATGCAGGGTATCCTGGGCAGGGCACTGGGCTACTGACGGTTGGCCATCCTGGCTGGTGGCAGCAGGGCCTGTCACTTTCATCTGCTGGTTGCCTGCCCAAGCTGCTGGTGTTTGGATGAGCCCTTGCAGACCTGGACCATGTACTCCAGGAAGATTCAGGGGACAACGACCTCCCAAGATGGATGGAGACTCCTGCTCTTGGGGTTGCCTGCTGCTGAGCCTGAGCAAAAAGGTGAGGGCAACTAGGCTTTTGCCCAGGCCCTTCAGCTGTTTCTCACTTTGGCCAAGAACAGCCTGTGCCGGGCCCCCACAGCGCAGGTGTTTCTGTGTCATGGGCAATGCTGCCTTTAGGAGCAGTGATACACAGAGGCCTGGATGACAGCCGAGATCATTCTCCTAGTGGACCCAACCACTGTGGTCTGAAGAGGCTGAAGGCCAGAATCCAAAGGAAGGCATCCTGATTGCCAGCTCCACTGATGAGGGCCAGACATCCCCTCAGGACTAATCACAGGCCCACCCTAGCATTTTCATCCAATGCGCTGGAATACACCTGGCTCCTTCAAATTGGGGATGTGCCCACCTGCCCTCCCAGCCTTTCCAGCCCCAGGGTGGGTCAGTGCTGGACAATCAGCCTCATACTTTTTTGTCCTGGAAGCAAAGGGGCAGCTTCCTGCTTACAAGAAGGGAGTGTCCTAGGAGACTTACAGTTTCTTCTACCACGAATAACCTCATCCTTGAAGTTGGAGCCCTCTTGACCCATACCTGGGGCTCAAACCCAGAAGCAGCATCCCCAGGTCTTGTTCCTGACCTGGGATCCTGCAGGATGGAATTAAGGCCTCCACCCTCCTCCCGTGGCCCTTGAGAAAGATTTTATGATTCAATTTGTACTCAAGAAAATAAAAGGCAAAGCTGATATTTAGTAACAAGTATTACCCTTTTCCCTTGAAACAATCTCTCTCTCTCTCTCTCTCTCCCTTGCTCTCCTTTTTTATTAAAGAGAAGTCATAGTAAGACCAATTTATGTGAAAAATGTTTTAGGCTTATTATGGTTGGCTTGTGATATGGCTTGACTCTATGTCCTCACCCAAATCTCATCTCGAATTGTCATCCCTCCTGGTGGGCGGTGATTGTGTCATGGGAGTTGTTTCACCCATGCTGTTTTCATGATAGTGAGTTATGAAATCTGATGATTGTATAAGTGTTTGACATTTTCTCCTTTACACACGCCCACACACACATACACACAGTCTCTCCTGTCACCTTGTGAAGAAGGTGCCTATTTTCCTTTCCATCATAATTGTAAGGTTTGAGGCCACCCCAGTTACGCAGAACTGTCAATTAAACCTCCATTGTTTATAAATCACCCAGTCTCAGGTAGTATTTTTATAGCAGCGTGAGAAGGGACTAGTACACCCTGAGTATTCACATAAAGTGCAGAAACAAGAAATTGGCCACATAGGGTCCTATTAAGTTGGGTTTGTTGGAATTTACCTAAAATTATGTTATTCTAGTTAAAGCCTGGGTAAAACAACCAGTGTCCTTACTTGTCCCATTTTATAATAAAAGATGTACTTACTGAAGCAAACAACTATATTGTCATATAATCAGAATACTCATAGCTTTCAACTTTTGGATAACTCAGAGAAAAGTAAATTTGCTCACAAAAAACATACTTTACCCAATTGTTCTAAACAATAAATAACTCAAAATAAAAACATTTGCTTCACTCTTCTTTAATAAGAGCAGTGGCTTTCAACCACGATGTCATTTGTTCATCTTGGAACTGCTATCCACAAGCCAAGCAGCTCCTGTTAGATGGGAACCACCTACCAAGCACTGTAGAATATGTAGCAGTTCTTCACATAGTTAGAGTCAGTCTTATGGGAAAACAGATGCTCTTTGCTTATGAGTTTCATTCTCCTTGCATTCCTCAGGGAGCGGGATGCTATATCAGAAGTATTTGGGTCCCCAGCAGGGATTTGGGCCAAAGGACTCAGGGCTTCTGGTTGATCTTCATCTTACTTGTCTCAACATTGCCCCAGGCAAGATCATTTTCCTCATTATAACTTTTGCCTTTTGATTAAAATAATTTCTCTCTAGAGGAAATAATGAATAAGTATCCAAACATATCTGTGATTCTTCTGGGGCAGGTCCTTTGACTTCCTTTTCCTTTCGATTTTTTGGCTTATTACTCAAATCATTTATTGAGCATCTGTAGGAGCCCTGAGGGAAAGCAAATTTGATAAGGCTTCTCTGTCATATGATTGTGCTGAAACGATGTTACCCAGAGTGCCAATGAAAAAGGGGTCCCTTTAACCCCTAAATTTATTATGACCTAAGAAATAGTCATATTTGGTGAGGAAATATCCCAGACATCGTAGAAGCCAGTCCCACAGGGCTTGCATATGAAGAATATTAACTGCTTCAACTGGGGAGCTCCATTTGATATTTTGTAGGCAGAGTTGGGCAGTCTCCTTCTCAGAGCGAATAGACCTTACAGTGGTATTTATCCGGTCCACTAGGCTGGTTGCAGGAATAACCTGCTGTGCACTTGGATCACATATACTCATCGGTGATTGTTTAATAGTGACCTGCGGGTCCTGCATCAACCCAAACAATCTCTTTTATTCTGTAGCATTTTCAATTAAGGATTTTGTTCTTAAAGTAGTTGTGTTTACAATTTATTATAATAAAACTCAAGAAGCTGATACTAACCTACAATATGGAACAATTTCTTTGCATTATACCCTATGGTTTAATAGTTACTTGGTTTTGCCTTTACCCCACATTGACTATCTTCTTGGTAACCACAGGTCTCAGGTGTACCCTGGTGCTTAATTTTTTTCTTTCATCCATTTAGTTTTATATGTGTGTGTGTATGTGTGTATATATATATTGCATATAAATAATATATATTATTTTAAAGTGACTCTTAAACAGTTTTCTAACTAGGAAAAAGTTACATTTTCTTTAGCAAAATCCACATCTTTGTGTTTTATAAACTTCACTAAAAACACATTTTACACTCCTGCTATTTTAACTTTCAGCAACCGAAATTCCCAGTGTAAAAAACTGAGATTTTAATTTAACATTGGCTTCAAGATTTTAAACTATTGAAGAGAATTTTAAGATTAAATTTACCAGATTAATTTTACCAAAGATTACTGAAGTCATGTGAATTAAAAATCATCTGAGCTAGCTTCTATCAATCTGATTGGCCCTTTTCTTTAGGTCAATAGATTCGCACTCTTTCATGCAGTTTAATAGTGAAATGTCACTTCATGATGACACATATAAACAAGTAGATATAACAGACAAGTAGACAAAAGAAGACCCAAAAGATTTTTCATTTGCTTGTTTTCAAAAGTTATCTCATTTACTTTAGACTATTAATTAAAAAGCTACAGCAAATGCCAAAGAGGAGAATTACAGTCCAAGCAAGGCCTTCTTATAAAAGGGAAGATGAAGCAGCAGGGTACAGCTTCTGAGACAGCAATTTTAATAATTTCAAAACGAAATAGATTATAGAATTTAAAAATTAAAAACTTACTGTATTAACAATATTTTAATGAAATTGTGTTTTATCCAATTATTTAGTTTTGTATGAGTGTATTTATAATATCAAAGTTCAATTTCTAGAAACACTCTATTATATTTTTTCTTAATTACAGCCAATTAATCATATAACATTTTTAAAAATTTTTTTATTGTTTTTTACTAATCTTGATATAATTTAGGTCATTCAGAAAATGCTTGGATTTTCTTGCTGATCATAAATATTTATCTTCCTTGCAAAACCCAGTCATTTTATTTTAGGAAAAAATTTATCATACGAGACTCTCACATAAATTTACTTTTGTTTAAGCTTTGTTACAAAAAAATTCCTTATTTTTTTAGCTTTTTTAAACATTGCTCTTGTTTCTTTGTTCCTTTTTTACCTTGTTTTATACAAAACATTTAAATAAGTTTTGAATTAGACCAAAATTTGTTACTAAAAACACATTAGTAACAAGAATGCTACTTTACATTAGTAAAACAAGAATGTTTTACTAGTACATATACATTTAAATTAGAAAGTACCTAGAAATTCAGACATTCAATAAAATATTTAACATAACTTTAGGCCCTAAATTATGACAAGTTTGCTTCTAAATGTTTATCCCATTACATTTACTTAGTGTATTAGTCTGTTTTCACACAGCTGATAAAGACACACCAGGGACTGGGCAATTTACAAAAGAAAGAGGATTATTGGACTTACAGTTCTATGTGGCTTGGGAGGCTTCACAGTCATGACAGAAGGCAAGAGCAGCAAGTCATGTCTTACACTGATGGCAACAAGCAAAAGGGCTTGTGTAGGAAAATTGCCCATTATAATAATCATCAGATCTCGTGAGACTTACTCACTATCACGAGAACAGCAGGGGAGAGACCTGCCCACATGATTCAATTACCTCCACTGGGTCCCTCCCACAACACGTGGAAATTCAAGATGAGATTTGGGTAGGGAGACAACCAAATCATATCACCTAGTTATTTTAATACTTTACCTAGATTATTTATAAAAACTGTGATCATCAACATTTAAAGTTATTTTTCTCTCAACCATTTTTATAGCCTGTGAATTTCAGGTAATTACCTAAGTAAGAAACTTAAGATTAAATATAGGCCAGACGTGGTGGCTCATGCCTGTAATCTCAGCACTTTGGGAGGCTGAGGCAGGTCAATCACTTGAGGCCTGGAGTTTGAGACCAGCCTGGCCAACATGGTGAAAGCCTGTCTCTACTAAACATAAAAAAATTAGCCAGGTGTGGTGGCACACACCTGTAATTTCAGCTACTTGGGAGACTGAAGAATGAGGATCACTTGAACTTGGGAGGCAGAGGTTGCAGTGAGTTGAATTCATGCCACTGCACTCCAGCCTGGGCAACAGAGTGAGACTCCGTCTCAAAAAAAAAAAAAAGATTAATTATATGTTTACAAATTATTCAAGATTTAACTTGAATCTTTCAGTTTTCTGAAACTGATATCTTTCAATTTTCAGTAATAATGATATTAATGTCTTATTTATTTAAAATTATACAAGCAAAGATCATTCTAGTTTTGGCTGGGTTTACAGTTTTAAAACACTTAAGCCAAATTTTGATGTCTTATATAGTATTTGGCAAGAATATGAAATGGCTTAATCAATAAATACAAACAAAAATGTATGCTGCCAGTTCTTGACATTTCTAATATTAATTTGCCAATTATTTTAAAGTTAGTTTATTTATTAAAGGTTTTGCATAAGTCTTGTGAACTTGAAAAGCATTTGGGCTTATTACTAAATTTATAAGTACTCTAAGTTTAAGCCAAATTTGGTACTTTGTGGCCAGTAATATATAAAAAAGTACACATACACATAAACACGCACATACACACTCATACAAACAAAGATTTGTAGCCTATAGTTTTTACATCAGAACTCTAGGATGAGATATTAATACAAACTCATTGGTTAGCAAAAACAATAATGAAAAAGTTGGATGAAAACACTAGATTTTATCTCAGTAGTTTCCTTTGATAGTAAAGTCTAGTTTACTTTAGACTATTAGTAGTCTAAAGTCTGAAAGTAAACTATTAATAGTCTAAAGTCAGAGCAGACTTAAACAGGCAGAAAAAAAAAGCAGAGAAATAGAGAACTTAAGAGTTGCAGGTCGACCTTTGAGCTCTGAATTTTCCTTGATGTAATTTGCCTGTCAGTTTAAAATGTGCATAAGAACATACCTCATGTGTAACAATCTGGAGTATTAGAAACCCTGGCATGCCCTTCCATTTACACAGTCACTTATAAGTAGAGGCACCATAAATCCAAACAGGGTGCCCAAGAGAGGTTGCTCTCCTTGTCTTTCTTCATTCTTAATTTGTTTCCCATGATTTTTCTTAAAAGGAAGAACTGGGCTGTGGCCTAGGATTTAGTGGAGTAGATCGAAAGGTGCTGATTGTGGATGGGACTCCACAGTGTGTCAGCACTGAGTGCTTTCTGGCCTCTTAGGTGCCTCAGCTTCTCTCTCTGAAGGTCTACCACCTGCAAAAGAGCTCACAATGTGGAGTGAGCGGCTCCTATATGTGTTTCCTGGATGAAGCTTTTTAAAATTAAATTGTTGGGAGTTCCCTGTAGGGCCATGGCAACATTGCAGGACATCAACACCCTAGACACTCCCAATCAGCCCTCAGTTACCCAAACGTAACTTTCAGCTGGGAGAATCAAAATGTCTTTTCTCTTTGGACCTGAGGAAACTCAGTCTCTCATTTATCAAAAAAAATGACACTTCAGTTTCTCACCCAAATGGACAGACAAGCCAATAAAGATTAATTAGAAGAGAAAAGGCAATGGAAAAGACTCTTTAGAATGCACCTCTGAACTAGAATTAGGATGCTAAACAAACAACGTCCAAGGGGAAATTATATACATATGTATATATATATTTAAGTTATACATATATATATTTAAATTATATACATATATATATATATCTAAGACCACTTCCTGTATACTGTCTTCAGTCACCCCTAACTTTTTAGCTCTCATCTGCCATTACACATGCCAAGGTCAAATCCTCTTACAATACAAGGGAATCTCTATTACCCCCTAAAACCAAAAAGGTAAGATAATGCGATACCAGAAAGCAGAGCTTTAGACCTAAAAAGAATCTGCCCACGGCTCTTGAAACTCACAGAGAAAACACAGCATTTCAAAAAGGGGTGAGTGGCATCTTTGTTTTGAGTTCTTTGAGGAGTTCAAGTCATTAGAAGCCTGCTGTAGATATTTTTCTTGATACAAAAGATTGAAAAGGAGAAGGAGGAATAAGGGAAAGAAAAGAAAGTCAAGAAGCAAACACAGAAACCAAGTGCAGGGTTTTTTCTTTTTGCAGGTGTGAGGAATTTCAGACAATGCAGAGGCCTTGTTCTCTATAATTTGGAATTTTTATTTGGATTTGACCAGGTCCAGTAGAGTTGGTCGAATCAGATGGGAGAAAGACTGGAATAATAACAACAAAAGCCAACAATATGATCACTGAATGCTCTAATAGTAAGAGAAAATTAAGGCCAGCTAGTTGTCAGTTTTACCGTTTAGTCATTAAGGAGAATTTACAAAACAAATAAAACCCAATTCAGCTACATATCTAGGAATGGGGTCCTGGCTGAAGACTGCATTCTGCCATTTTAGAAGCAAGAAGAAACTCAAACTCACCTTTTCTATTGGAGGTGAGCTGAAACTCCAGAAAGGAATTACCTGCCTTTTATCAGTATAGAAGGAGGAAAACTTGACTTCACTGTTGGAAGCAAGAAAACTCCATAAAAGAAGTTGTACAGCAAAATAAACTTTAGATGTCAACCAGATTTGGGGATATTAGGGATTCTCTGGAGGGAGGGGACCCCCAGGCCTCAGCAAATTGTATCATTGGTTTGAGCCATAAGGATAGATCAAGCTGGTTTGAAGCACTGATAGGAGATTTGTCAAAGATCGGGGCACCTCCACTCAGAATCTCTCTGTGGTTACTAGTTGGGAACCCAAAATATCTGAGACAGGTCTCAGTCAATTTAAAAAGTTTATTTTGCCAAGGTTAAAAACATGCCTGTGACACAGCCTCAGGGGTCCTGATGATATGTGTCCAAGGTGGTTGGGGCACGGCTTGTTTTTATACATTTTAGGGAGACACAGTACATCAATCAATACATGTAAGATTTACATTGGTTTGATCTGAGTGGGCAAGACAACTCTAAGTGCAGGCTTCCAGGTCATAGGGAGATTTGAACATATTCTTTTTATTTTATTTTTATTCATTTATGTATTTATTTTTTATATGGGGTCTCACTGTGTCACCCAGGCTGGAGTGCAGTGGTGTGATCTTGGCTCACTGCAACCTCTGCCCACTGAGCTCAAGTGATCCTGCCTCTTCAGTGTTCTAAGTAGCTAGGACCACAGATGCATGCCACCATGCCTGGCTAAGTTTTTTGTATTTTTTTTCGGTGGAAGCTGGGATTCACCATGTTGCCCAGACTGGTCTGCAACTCCTGAGCTCAAAGGATCCACCCTCCTCAGCCTCCTAAAGTGCTGTAATTACAGGCGTGAGCAACCACACTCGGCCAGATTTAAACATGTTACGATTGGTAGTTAGTTAGAAGAGTTATTAGCAGTAGAAAGGAATGTGTCTGAGTCAAGATAAAGGATTGTAAAGACCAAGGTTTTATTGTGCAGAAGAAGCTTCCAGGTAGCAGGCTTCTGAGAAAATGTTTCTTATCACACTTAATGTTTGTGTTAATGTTAATACTGGAGGGATATAATGAGACATGTCTAATCCCCTCTTCCACAATGCCTGAACTAGACTTTCTGATTAACTCTGAAAGGCTCCTGGCCGAGAAGAGTTCATTCATTCATATAATTGGGGAGGGGGATTCTTAGAATTTCATATTTGGTTTACGTTTGCCAAGTTTTTCACCAAAACTAAAAGTTGCCAATAGTTAGCGTTGTTCCATGTAATTGAGACTACTCAAGAAACAGTTTTACATCCAAGGTGTTTAGATAAAAGATTATAAGAAGGCAAATTTGGGGGGGGGGCAGGCTTCTTCAGTGGGTTACAGGATTGTTTTAAGTTAGAATAAAGCTGAAGGTTCGAGCAAGTTGTGGAAGGTTTGTAAAACATTTAAGATTGTAAAAGAAATTCTGTGTGTATCTATATGTCTATATTAGCTAAAGTTAAAAAGTACCATTCAGATTTTTCATAAATTGAACATTAAAATAAAAACACAATGTGGTTTTCTTGGAACATTGATCTGCTCTTTAACAGAAAATTGTAAAGGGTTATAAGAATGTTTAATGAGACTCTTACCTCATGGTCAAACATTAAAATTGGATAGATTTGTCTATAAAGTTATATTAAGAATCGAATTTGACATTAATAGTACCACGATGCAAAGGTGAAATTTGGCTCTCCCTCTAGAACAAGATTTTCATGTGTTACTCAATAATAATGAAAAGTTTCTGTTTGCCTTTGAATAAACTATAAGAAAAAGAAGAAAAAGAAAAGAAACAGATTGTTTAGAAAGCTAAGTTTTCCCTCTATTAATGAGTGTAGGCTTTTGCATTTAAAAAGTTTTGAGTTAACATTTTGACTAAATGGATAACTTATGGTAACCTAGAAATCTCTTTTATAATATAAAATGAGTTAAACCTTTGATATTTGACAAATGTTCCATAATCATATTATAAATGGTGTCTTTTTCTGACCTAATTGAACTTTTAGCTATTAGGTCTTGTAAAGTCCAAACATGATATATTTGATTTATATAATATAAAAATCATACAGGAAGCATAGTCAAATAGGAAATGGTGTTAGAATTTCTTTGTGGTGTATTTGTAAAAATATGTTATCATTATATATTCCAAAGTTATGGGAAACTCTTACAATTGTAATATTTTTTAGTGTACATTATAAATGATTATAACTGTTATGTAAAATTCTTGTATGGAACAGAAGCAACAAACATCTCTATTTAATTTTTCCTTTAACAGTTGGTGTCCTAAAACTTTTTGCCATCCACAGACAATTGTTGTGACTTAGTAATTATGCGTTTAGCTGACTCCTAACTCTTGCCATGGATCTTTTGGCTGCCAGGGATTTCAGGGAACAAAAGGGACTTCGGGTAGGCTGGCTGCACTCCAGGTTGTGGGTAGTGGTCTAGTTGTGGGGGCTGGGGTTGTTTTCACTTTGCAGGGTGGTCTTCGGTCTTCTGGCAAAAATCTTTGAACGTGGTTTGGACTCCAGCCTAGCCCCTCTGGTTCTCTTCGGCGAGCACTGATTTTTCTTAGCTACTGTCAGAGTTCCACAGTGATCCTCACCAGCACTCTTGGACACCCTCTTCAGCCTTGCAATCACCCCAAGTGGACTCTGAGGCACTCTCTCAACTTCACTTGCCCTTGTGGGTTGCCAGTTCCAGTTCAAAGATCATGTACTAGATTGGACTTGTTTCTGTCGTGGTTCCTTCCATTCCCAAACAGCTGTGCAGACAAGCAGGAGCGTCCGGGAGGCCCAAGATGAAGGGAGGCAGTGAGCTCAACGGCTGGCCATCTTTCACTGACATCCACCTCAGGGCTATCAGGAAGGATTCCATTACCAAGAGACCCCTCATCAACTCAACAGACTGTATTCCCATCCCCATGGGACCCAATTCCTGCACACAGCCTCTTTCAGAAATGGAATCCGAAAAGCAGTTTCCAGCGCCCACCTCACATTCTTGACACTCCTCCTCCTCCAGCAGGAAGCAACCACGGAGACGGCCCCGAAGTGGTTGGCGCAGGCAGCTTTTTCGCGAACCAGGCTGGCTCTGCCTGTCCCGTTTTCCTCTGCTTAGGCAGGTTGACAGCCCTGACAGTTGAGGGGCCGAGGTTGCCTCGCATATGCGCATGCGCCAGTCTCAGGCCTCGCATATGCGCATGCGCCAGTCTCAGGGCACCTTGTGCAACCGGTGAGCGAAGGCTTGCGTCACAGTGAATGCAACCGTTGCCTGGCGACAAGTATCTGTGGCTTGGCGGAAAAGGAGACCTCTGTGGACCTGCGTCCGCATTAGACTCTAGCCTGTCTTCTTTGAAGGATCCACGTGATATTCCCACAATCCTAGGAGATGGCAGTGGAGAGATAGCCTGAAGAAATCTCAAGTGGAGCTTCAGAAATACAGCGCGAAATCCCTAAGGATGGACCCGCAGGATGCCTCAGGCCTGCCTAGACCTTGTGAGTGTGAGTCTCCTTGAAAGTTGCCCCCTGTGATTTCTAGGAACAGCCCGCCTGTGTTTTCTGGGGCTGCTCTTCCCGGTAGGGCTTCGTGCCCGTTCGGGTTTCGTGGCAGAGCAGTACCGCACAGTCTCAGAAGCTACCGGGCTGTGTGTTGCTGTGGGAGTGTTGCGAGTGATTTATGTTTTCATGTGTGTGTGTGTGTGTGTGTGTGTGTGTGTGTGTGTGTGTGTGTGTGTGTGTGTGTGTGTGTGTGTGTGTGTGTGTGTGTGTGTGTGTGTGTGTGTGTGTGTGTGTGTGTGTGTGTGTGTGTGTGTGTGTGTGTGTGTGTGTGTGTGTGTGTGTGTGTGTATGTGTCTGTGTGTGTGTGTGTGTGTGTGTGTGTGTGTGTCTAAGTGTTGTCTGCTGAAAGCAATGTGGCTCACACACTGCAGCACTTTCGTTTTCATCTTGCCCCACCTTCTGGTGCACCTGTCTGTGTGGCTGCGCTTGGGCTGCCTCACTTCATGTCCTTTGTTTTTCTGTGTTTCCTTAATCCGCGGTGAATTGCGGGGCTGGCCAAGACACGCCGGGGTCCAAATCACCTTCCCCTGCAAAAGAGCCACCCTTGAAGAAAGAAGAGGAGAACACCACACCCAAGGGCAGACACTTCCCATGACTTCTTTGTCCTGGGACCAACTGATCCTTGCAAACTCGCAACCAGACCCTCGCAATCCTGTCTCAGGGCTGCTTGAATCCAACTCGAATTTGGTTTTGAGCCGAACAGGTGCTTCATGTCATGAGGTGGGCTCTCCTCCATCATCTTCGGATTTCATCCCGGGACGGAGAGGTGAGTGCCGTAAGTTCAGATTGGGGTGAGTATATAATCCGGTGAAGTGTGGGTGGGGTCCACACCTTTCCCTGTAAAAAGGTGCAGAGAGATGGCAGAAGGTGCTTCCAATTCCATCCTTGCACTCTTCATTGCACAAGCTGTTTACACCATGGCCCTGTGCTCAGGTGGTGGTCTCCAACATGCGGGGAACAGCTGGAGCACAAATTGGGGCCATTTTGGCCAGCTCCCAATTTTGGCTTTCATTCACAGAGCCACATGGGGTGGGATGGATTGATGCTGGGTTGGCCTCCACACTGGCCTCCTCTATTCCTCACCTCCATGTTCCTCATGGGTCTAGGGTTTCCTGGGTCTGCCTCAAAGTCTTCCACAGTAAACGTTTCCCAGTTGCCGGAAAACGACACACATGGAGATCCATTTCATGAGTGTTTCCTTCTAAACACTGTCACGTTTTAATTACTGGGCAGCTGTGATATTTTTGGAATCATAAATTTGTGTTATATCTGCCATCGAGGAACCTCTTTTTTCTCTCACTTCTATCAGAGGGCGGCATGATTCCTGTAGGATGAGAGCATGCATCCGTGTCTGGCTTTTGCCTGGTAATCTAGGCTGTGTTTAATCTCATCTGCACATCCTTTCTCATTGTGGAGGCGGTTTATCATTGGGCTGTTGCTGGGTGGACCTGACTCTTGCCACACATCTTTTGTCTGCCAGGGGTTTCAAGGAGAAAAAGGGACTTCGGGTAGGCTGGCTGCACTCCAGGTGGTGGGTAGTGGTCTAGTTGCAGGGGCTGGGGTTGTTTTCACTTTGCAGGAGGCTCTTGGGTCTTCTAGCAGAAATCTTTCAACGTGACTTGGACTTTATCACAGGCCCTCTGGTTCTTTTAGGCGAGCACTGATTTTTCTTAGCTTCCATGTGTTGTCAACAATGACCCTCAGCAGCATTCCTGGACACGCTCTTCAGGATTGTTACCACCCCAGAAGGCCTCTGAGACAATCTCTCAATTTCATTTGCTCTTGTGTGTTTCCAGTTCTACTTCAAAGACCTGGTACCACATTGGACTTCTTTTTGTCTTGGTTCTTTCCATTCCCAGACTGCTGTGCTGAGAAGCAGGAGCATCTGTGAGGCCCAGAATGAACTGTGGCAGTGAGTTCAAGGGTGTGGCCATCTTTCAGTGACACCCACCTCCAGTGTATCAGGGATGATTTCATCACCCCCAGACCCCTCATCTTACCAGTTTGTATTCCCATCCCCATGGGACCCAATTCCGTCACAGCCTCTTTTGGCAATGGAAACAGAAGAGCCGTTTCCAGTGCCCACCTTAAATTCTAGAAACTTCTCCCCCTCCACTGGTGCCTGACCACGGATATGGCCCCAGGAGGCGCTATGGTGGAGACTTATAGGGTCTCGCTGTGGTTGTTGCAGACAGCCTTATTCTCGAGACCAGGCTGGCTCTGCCTGTACTGTTGTTCTCTGCTTAGGCAGGCTGACAGCCCTGACAGTTCAGCTCCCGAGGCTGCCTCGCGAATGTACATGCACCAGTCTCAGCACACCATGCACAAGCTGTGAGCGAAGGCTCACTTCACAGTGAATGCCACCGTTGCCTGGCTGCAAGTATCTTTGGCTTGGTGGAGGAAGACCTCTGTGGACGTGTGTCTGTGTTGGAGTCTCACCTGTCTTCCTTTAAAGATCCAAGTGATAGTCCCACAATCCTAGCAGATGGCAGTGGGGAGTCAGCCTGAGGAAACCTCAGGTGGAGCTTCAGAAATACACTGTGAAATCCCTAAGGTCCAAAAAGATCCGCAGGATGAGTCAGGCCTGCCTACTCGGTGTGGGGTGTGTCTCCTTGACTGTTGCCTCACTGTAATTTCTAGGTAAAGTCCGCCTGTGTTTTTCAGCACTGCACTCTTGCCAGATGGACTTCCTGGCAAAGCACAACCGTGCAGCCTCAGAAGCTGCCGGGCTGTGTGTTTCTGTGAGAGTGCTGTGAGTTTTGGATGTCTGCGTGTGTGTGTGTGGCTGTATGTGTGTGTTTGTGTGTCTGTGTGTATAAGTGTCATCTGCTAAAAAATATTTGGCTCATGCACTGCTGCCCTTTTTTTTCGAGTCATGCCACCTTCTGGTGCATATTTGGCTCATGCACTGCTGCCCTTTTTTTTCGAGTCACGCCACCTTCTGGTGCACCTGTCGGTGTGGCTCTGCTTGGGCTATGGAGCTGTGTGTTTTTTGTTTTTCCGTGGTTCCCGGATCTTTGGTGAATTGCGGTCTGACTAAGACCAACAGGGATCCAAATCACCTTCCCATGCAAAGCAGCCACTCTTCAATAAAGAACAGGAGCATATCACACCCAAGAGCAGACACCTCCCAGTGCCTCATTGTTCTGCAGCCAACTCAGTGCCAGACCCTAGCAGTCCTGTCCACAGGGCTTCCTGAATCCACCTCACATTCGGGTTTTCAGCCAAGCAGGTGCTTCACTTTGTGAGACAGGCACTCTTCCATCACCTTGTGATTTCATTCTGGGACAAAGAGTGTGAGCAGCAGTTAAGTTAGATACAGGTGAGGATACAATCTGTTGAGGTGTGGATAGGGTCCCACAATTTCAGCTGCAAAAAAGTTGCAGACAAATGACCCAGAAATTGCTACCAACTCCATCCCCGCATTCCGTTCATTGCACAAGCTCTCCACAACATGGCCTGGTGCCCAAGTTGAAGGACTCCAACTTCTGGGGGAGCAACGACAACAAAAAAAGGTTTAACTTAATTTAAAAAAAGGTTTAACTCTGTGAGATGAATACATATATCACACATTATTTTAACAGATAGATTGTTTCTACTTTTTGTCCTGGGATATTAGGTTTTTCACTATAGTCCACAGTCGGCTCCAAAATGTCCCTTCATAGATCCTACAACAAAAGTGTTTCCAACCTGTTGAATCAAAACAATGGTTTAACTCTGTAAGATGAATCCACGCATCACAAACCATTTTTACAGATATATAGTTTTTAGTTGTTATCCCAAAGTGCTCAGTTTTTTACATTAGGCCTCACTGTTCACCAAAATGTCTTTTATGTATGTTCTACCAAAAGAGTGTTCCCAACCTAATGAATGAAAATAAAGGCTTAACTCTGTGAGATGAATCCACACATCACAGTGCATTTTCACTAATAGATTATTGCTAGTTTGCATCGTGGGATATTCGGTTTTTCTTTTTTTTTTCTTTTTTTTGAGACGGAGTCTTGCTCTGTCACCCAGACTGGAGTGCAGTGGCGCCATCTTGACTCACTGCAAGTTCCACCTCCTGGGTTCACGCCATTCTCCTGCCTCAGCCTCCTGAGTAGCTAGGACTACAGGCACCCGCCACTATGCCCAGCTAATTTTTTTTTTTTTTTTTTGTATTTTTAGTAGAAACGGGGTTTCACTGTGTTAGCCAGGATGGTCTTGATCTCCTGAACTTGTGATCCACCTGCCTCAGCCTCCCAAAGTGCTGGGATTACATGTGTGAGCCACCACGCCTGGCCTGGTTTTTCAATATACTTGTCCATGGGCCCCGAAATGTCTTGTCGTAGATTCTTTAAAAAGAGTGTTTCCAACATGCTGAATCAAAAAAAAATGGTTTAACTCTGTGAGATGAATCCACGCATCACAAACCATTTTTTACAGATAGCTTATTTCTAGTTTTTATCATGGGATGTTCAGGTTTTTAATACAGGCCTCAATGGGCTCCACAGAGTCCCTTCTAGATTCTACAAAAAGAATGTTTCCACCCTGCCCTTCATAGATTTTCCATAAACAGTGTTTTCAGTGTGCTGAATGAAAGCAGTGGTTTAAGTCTTTGAGCTGAATCTACTCATCTGAAAGCATTTTCACAGATAGTTTGTTTCTAGTTTGTATTGAGGGATAATCGACTTTTCACTATAGGCCTCAATAAGCTTCTAAATGTCCCTCTGCAGATTCTTTAAAAAGAGTGTTTCCAACATGCTGAATCAAAAAAAAATGGTTTAACTCTGTGTGATGGATCCACTCATCACAAAACTTTTTTACAGATAGCTTATTTCTAGTTTTTATCATGGGACGTTCAGGTTTTTAATACAGGCCTCAATGGGCTCCACAGAGTCCCTTCTAGATTCTACAAAAAGAATGTTTCCACCCTGCCCTTCATAGATTTTCCATAAACAGTGTTTTCAGTGTGCTGAATGAAAGCAGTGGTTTAAGTCTTTGAGCTGAATCTACTCATCTGAAAGCATTTTCACAGATAGTTTGTTTCTAGTTTGTATTGAGGGATAATCGACTTTTCACTATAGGCCTCAATAAGCTTCTAAATGTCCCTCTGCAGATTCTTTAAAAAGAGTGTTTCCAACCTTCTGAATCAAAACAATGGTTTAACTCTGTGAGATGAATCCACACATCACAAAGCATTTTCACAGATAGCTTGTTTCTAGTTTTATCATGGGATGTTCAGGTTTTAATACAGGCCTCAATGGGCTCCACAGAGTCCCTTCTAGATTCTACAAAGTGAATGTTTTCAACCTGCTGAATCAAAACAAAGGTTTAACTCTGTGAGATGAATCCAGATATCACAAAGGATTTTCACAAATAGCTTGTTTCTAGTTTGTATTGAGGGATAATCGACTTTTCACTATAGGCCTCAATGGGCTTTGAAATGTCCATTCATAGATTTTACAAAGGAATGTTTTCTGTTTTTTTTTTTTTGAGACGGAGTCTTGCTCTGTCACCCAGACTGGAGTGCAGTGGCGCCATCTTGACTCACTGCAAGTTCCACCTCCTGGGTTCACGCCATTCTCCTGCCTCAGCCTCCTGAGTAGCTAGGACTACAGGCACCCGCCACTATGCCCAGCTAATTTTTTTTTTTTTGTATTTTTAGTAGAAACGGGGTTTCACTGTGTTAGCCAGGATGGTCTTGATCTCCTGAACTTGTGATCCACCTGCCTCAGCCTCCCAAAGTGCTGGGATTACAAAGTGAGCCAGCTGGCCAAAAGGAATATTTTCTGACTGCTGAATCAAAACAAAGGTGTAACTCTGTGATGTAAATGTACACATCACAAAGCATTTTCACAGATAGCTTGTTTCTAGTTTGTATTGAGGGATAATCGACTTTTCACTATAGGCCTCAATGGGCTCCACAGAGTCCCTTCTAGATTCTAAAAAGAGTGTTTCCAACCTTCTGAATCAAAACAATGGTTTACCTATGTGAGACGAATGCACACATCATAAAGCATTTTCACAGATAGTTTGTTTCTAGTTTGTATTGAGGGATAATCGACTTTTCACTATAGGCCTCAATAAGCTTCTAAATGTCCCTCTGCAGATTCTTTAAAAAGAGTGTTTCCAACATGCTGAATCAAAACAAAGGTTTAACTCTGTGAGATGAATCCAGATATCACAAAGGATTTTCACAGATAGCTTGTTTCTAGTTTGTATTGAGGGATAATCGACTTTTCACTATAGGCCTCAATGGACTCTAAATGATCCCTTCCTAGATTCTACAAAGTGAATGTTTTCAACCTGCTGAATCAAAACAATGGTTTAACTCTGTGAGATGAATCCAGATATCACAAAGGATTTTCACAGATAGTTTGTTTCTAGTTTGTATTGAGGGATAATCGACTTTTCACTATAGGCCTCAATAAGCTTCTAAATGTCCCTCTGCAGATTCTTTAAAAAGAGTGTTTCCAACCTTCTGAATCAAAACAAAGGTTTAACTCTGTGAGATGAATCCAGATATCACAAAGGATTTTCACAGATAGCTTGTTTCTAGTTTTAATAGCAGGATATTCGGTTTTTCACAATATGCCTCAATAGGCTTTGAAATGTCCATTCATAGATTTTACAAAAGGAATGTTTTCTGTTTTTTTTTTTTTTGAGACGGAGTCTTGCTCTGTCGCCCAGGCTGGAGTGCAGTGGCGCCATCTTGACTCACTGCAAGCTCCGCCTCCTGGGTTCACGCCATTCTCCTGCCTCAGCCTCCCGAGTAGCTGGGACTACAGGCACCCGCCACTATGCCCAGCTAATTTTTTTTTTTTTTTTTTGTATTTTTAGTAGAAACGGGGTTTCACTGTGTTAGCCAGGATGGTCTTGATCTCCTGAACTTGTGATCCACCTGCCTCAGCCTCCCAAAGTGCTGGGATTACATGTGTGAGCCACCACGCCTGGCCTGGTTTTTCAATATACTTGTCCATGGGCCCCGAAATGTCTTGTCGTAGATTCTTTAAAAAGAGTGTTTCCAACATGCTGAATCAAAAACAATGGTTTACCTATGTGAGACGAATGCACACATCATAAAGCATTTTCACAGATAGCTTGTTTCTAGTTTTATCATGGGATGTTCAGGTTTTAATACAGGCCTCAATGGACTCTAAATGATCCCTTCTAGATTCTACAAAAAGAATGTTTCCACCCTGCCCTTCATAGATTTTCCATAAACAGTGTTTTCAGTGTGCTGAATGAAAGCAGTGGTTTAAGTCTTTGAGCTGAATCTACTCATCTGAAAGCATTTTCACAGATAGTTTGTTTCTAGTTTGTATTGAGGGATAATCGACTTTTCACTATAGGCCTCAATAAGCTTCTAAATGTCCCTCTGCAGATTCTTTAAAAAGAGTGTTTCCAACCTTCTGAATCAAAACAATGGTTTACCTATGTGAGACGAATGCACACATCATAAAGCATTTTCACAGATATCTTGTTTCTACTTTTTATCGTGGGATATTCGGTTTTCCACTGTAGGCCTCCCTGGGCTTCATAACGTTCCTTTGCAGATTCTACAAAGTGAATGTTTTCAACCTGCTGAATCAAAACAAAGGTTTAAATCTGTGAGATGAATCCAGATATCACAAAGGATTTTCACAGATACCTTGTATGTAGTTTTTATCAAGGGAAATTTGATTTTTCCCAACAGGCCTCAATGGACTCTAAATGATCCCTTCCTAGATTCTACAAAAGGAGTGTTTCCAACCTTCTGAATCAAAACAAAGTTTAATTCTGTGAAATGAATCCGCACATCACAAAGCGTTTTCACAGATTGCTTGTTTCTAGTTTTAATAGCAGGATATTCGGTTTTTCACAATATGCCTCAATAGGCTTTGAAATGTCCATTCATAGATTTTACAAAAGGAATGTTTTCTTTTTTTTTTTTTTTTGAGACGGAGTCTCGCTCTGTCGCCCAGGCTGGAGTGCAGTGGCGCAATCTCGGCTCACTGCAAGCTCCGCCTCCCGGGTTCATGCCATTCTCCTGCCTCAGCCTCTCCGAGTAGCTGGGACTACAGGCGCCCACCACCATGCCCGGCTAATTTTTTGTATTTTTAGTAGAGATGGGGTTTCACCATGGTCTCAATCCCCTGACCTCGTGATCCACCCGCCTCAGCCTCCCAAAGTGCTGGGATTACAAGCGTGAGCCACCGCGCCTGGCCAAAAGGAATATTTTCTGACTGCTGAATCAAAACAAAGGTTTAACTCTGTGAAATGAATCCACACATCTAAAAGCATTTCCACAGTTTGCCTGTTTCTAGTTTTTATAGTCGCATATTCAGATTTTCACTATAGGCCTCAATGGGCTTTGATATTCCCTTCATAGATTTTACTCAATGAGTGTTTCCTACCTACTGAATTAAAAGAAAGGGTTAACACTGTGAGATGAATCCACACATCACAAAGAATTTCCACAGGTAGCATCTTTCTAATTTTTATCACAAAATATTCATTTTTTCACAATAGGCCTCAGTGAGCTCTGAAGTGTCCCTTTATAGATACCACAAGAAGCTTGTTTCCAACCTGCTGAATCAAAACAAATGTTTAACTCTGTGAGATAAATGCATGCATCATAAAGTATTTTCAAATATAACTAGTTTTTAGTTTTTATCATGGGATATTCATTTTCTCACTACAGGCCACAATGGGCTAAGAAATGTCCCTTTGTAGATACTACAAAAAAGTGTTACCACCCTGCTGAATCAAAACAAGGGTTTAACTCTGTGAAATAAATGAACACATCACAAAGATTTTCAAGATAGCTTGTTTCTAATTTTTATCATGGGATGCTTTTTTTTCACTATAGGCCTCAATGTGCTTTGAAATGTCCCTTTCTAGATTCTACAAAAAAAGTGTTTGGAACCTCCCGAATCAAAACAAAAGTTAAACTTGGGGAAATGAATGCACATATTTCAGAGAATTTTTACAGATAGCTTGTTTCTAGTTTTTATCACAGGATATTCATTTTTTCACTATAGGCCTCATTTGGCTCTGAAAAGTTCCTTTTTAGTTTCTAAACATAAAGTGTTTCCAACCTGCACTTAGTAGATTTTACTAAAACAGGGTTTTCAACCTTTTTAATAAAAACAAAGGTTTAATTCTGTGACATGAATCTACACATCGCAAAGTATTTTCACAGATAGCGTGTTTCTAGTTTTTATCATGGGATATGTGGATTTTTACTATAGGCCTAAGTCAGCACTGAAGTGTCCCTTCTTAGGTTCTAGAAGAACAGTGTATCCTACCTGCTGAATCAAAATAGTGGTTTAGCCCCGTGAGATGAATCCACAGATCTCAAAGCATGTTCACAGATAGCTTGTTTCTAGTTTTTATCATGGAATGATTGGTTTCTCACTATAGGCTTCAGTGGGCTCTGAAATATCCATTAGTAGATTCTACAAAAAGAGTGTTTCCAACCTGCTTAATCCAAATAAATGTTTCACTCTGTAAAGTGAATCCAAACATCACAAAGCATTATGATGGATAACTTGTTTCTAGTTTTAATCATGGGATATTCAGTCTTTCTCTATAGAGCTCAATGGTCTCTGAAATGTCCCATTGTAGAATTTACAAAAAGAGTGTTGCCAGCCAGCTGAATCAATACAAACGTTTAACTCTGTGAGATAAATCTTCTATCACAAAGCATTTTCACAGATACCTTGTTTCTAGTTTTCATGGCGAAATATTCAGTTTTGCACTATAGGCCTCAATGGACTCCAAAATGTTTCTTTGTAGGTTTTACAAAAGAGCGTTTCCAACGTGCTGAAACAAAACAAAGGTTAAACTCTGTGAGATGAATCCACACTTTGCAAAGCATTTTCACAAGTTACTTGTTTCTAGTTTTTATCAATGAATATTCAGTTTTCCACTGTAGGCCTCAATGGGTTCCGAAATGTCCCTTCACAGATACTACAAAAAGAGTGTTTCCAACCTGCTGAATAAAAACTAAGATTTCACTCTGTAAAATGAATCTACACATTGCCAAGCATTTTCACCAACAGTTTGTTTCTAGTTTTTATCACGGAATATTTGGTTTTTACTATAGTTCTCAATATACTCTGAAATGTCCCATTGTAGAATTTACAAAAAGGTGTTTTCAACCTGCCTTTTGTAGATTTTACAAAAGAGTGTTTCCATCCTGCTGAATCAAAACAAAGGTTTAACTCTGTGAGATGAATTCACACATCGTGAAACATTCTCATATGTAGCTTGTTTCTAGTTTTAATTGCAGGATATTCGGTTTTATGACTATAGGCCTCAATGTGCTCCAAAGTGTCACTTTGTAAACTGTGTCAAAAGAGTATTTCCAACCTGTTGAATAAAAATAAAGGTTTAAGTCTGTGAGATGAATCCACACATCACAAACCATTTTCACAGATAGCTTGTTTTGTCATGGGATGTTTGGTTATTCACTACAGACTTCAATATGCTCTGAGATGTCCCCTTTTAGTTCCTACAACAGAGTGTGTCAAACCTACTGAATCAAAACAAAGATTTAACTCTGTGACATGAAATGATCCATTGTAAAGCATTTTTATGGGTAGCTTGTTCCTAGTTTTTATTGCAGAATATTCAGTTTTTTACTACAAGCCTCAGTGGGCTTTGAAATGTCCTTTCGTAGATTCTGCAAAAAGAGTAATTTTGGTCTGCTGAATCAAAACAAAAATTAACTCTGTGAGATACATCCACACATTGCCAAGGATTTTCACAGATACATTTTTCTAGTTTTTATCACGGAATATTTGGTTTTTTACTATAGTTCTCAATATACTCTGAAATGTCCCTTAATATATTCTTGAATAAGTTTGTCTCCAACCTGCTGACTTAAAACAAAGCTTTAATTCTGGGAGATGAATCCACACATCACAGTGCATTTTCACTGATAGCTTGTTTCTACGTTTTATCTTGGGATAATCTGTTTTTGACTATAGGCCTCAATGGGCTTCAAAATATCCCTTCGTAGATTCTACAAAAAGAGTGCTTCAAACTTGTTTAATCAAAGCAAAGGTTAAATTCTGTGAGATGAAGCCACACATCACAAAGCATTTTCATATATAGCTTGTTTCTAGTTTTTATCATAGGAGATTTGGTTTTTTACTATATGCCTCAATTGGCTCTGAAATATAATCTTTTATATTCTACAATAAAAGTGTTTTCAACCTGTTGAATCAAAACAAATGTTTGACTCCATGAGATGAGTCCACACATTGCAAAGCATTTTCACAAGTAGCTTGTTTCTAATTTTTATCATGGGATATTCAGTTTTTCAGTACATGCCTCAATGGGATCCAAAATGTTTCCTCATAGATTCTAAAAATAGAGTTGTTCCAACCTGCTAAATCAAAACAAACATTTAACTCTGTGAGATAAATCCACAAATTGCAAAGCATTTTCACAGATAGCTTGTTTCTAATTTTTATCATGGGATATTCAGTTTTTCAGTACATGCCTCAATAGGCTCTGAAATGTCCCCTCATAGATTCTACAAAAGAGTGCTTCAAACTTGTTTAATCAAAGCAAAGGTTAAATTCTGTGAGATGAAGCCACACATCACAAAGCATTTTCATATATAGCTTGTTTCTAGTTTTTATCATAGGAGATTTGGTTTTTTACTATATGCCTCAATTGGCTCTGAAATATAATCTTTTATATTCTACAATAAAAGTGTTTTCAACCTGTTGAATCAAAACAAATGTTTGACTCCATGAGATGAGTCCACACATTGCAAAGCATTTTCACAAGTAGCTTGTTTCTAATTTTTATCATGGGATATTCAGTTTTTCAGTACATGCCTCAATGGGATCCAAAATGTTTCCTCATAGATTCTAAAAATAGAGTTGTTCCAACCTGCTAAATCAAAACAAACATTTAACTCTGTGAGATAAATCCACAAATTGCAAAGCATTTTCACAGATAGCTTGTTTCTAGTTGTTACTGTGGGATGTTTTGTTTTTCACTATAGACCTCAATAGGCTCTGAAATGTCCCCTCATAGATTCTACAAAAAGAGTGCTTTCATCCTGCTGAATAAAAATAAAAGTTTAACTCCGTGACATGAAATGACATATCATAAAGCATTTTGACAGGGAGCTTTGTTCTAGTTTTTGTCATGGCATATTCAGTTTTTCACTACAAGCCACAGTGGGCTCAAAAATGTCCCTTCGTGGATTCTACAAAAAGTGATTTTGGCCTGCTGAATCAAAACAAAGTTTCAACTCTGTGAGATGAATCCACACATCACAAAGAATTTTCACAGATAGCTTGTTTCTAGTTTTCATCCTAGGATATTAGGTTTTTTTCATATATTTCTTCACGGGCTCTGAAATGCTCCTTTGTAGATTCTACGAAAAGTGTTTCCAACCTGCTGAATCATAACAAAGGTTTAACTCTGTAATTTGAATCCACAGATCCTGAAACATTCTCATATGTAGCTTGTTTCCAGTTTTTATCTCGAGATATAAAGTTTTTAACTGTAGGCCTCAATGTTCTCTGAAATGTGCCTTCTTAGATTCTACAAAAAGAATATTTCCAACCTGTTGAATCAAAACACAGGTTTAACTCTGAGATGAATTGGCACATTGCAAAGCATTGTCACAGACAGCTTTTTTTCTAGTTTTTGTCACAGAAATTCAGTTTTTCACTGTTGGCTATTGTGGACACCAAAATGGCCCTTTGAAGGTTCTACAAAAAGAGTAGTTCCAACCTGCTGAATCAAAACAAAGGCCTAAATCTGTGAGATGCATTCACACATTGCAAAGCATTTTTCGCAGATAGCTTTTTTCTAGTTTTTGTCATGGAAATTCAGTTTTTCACTGTTGGCCTTTGTGGACTCCAAAATGGCCCTTCGTAGATTCTGCAAAAGGAGTAGTTCCAACCTGCTGAGTCAAAACAAAGGCTTAAATCTGTGAGATGCATCCACACATTGCAAAGCATTTTCACAAATAGCTTGTTTCTGGTATTGATCACAGGATATTTTGTTTTTCACTTTAGACCTCAATAGGCTCCAAAATGTCTCCTCCTAGAGTGTACAGAAAGATTGTATTCCATGTGCTGAATCAAAACACAGTTAACTTGGTGAGATCAATCTGCACATCACAAAGCATTTTCACAGATAGCTTGTTTCTCGTTTTTACCACAGGATATTCAGTTTTTCACTACAGGCCTCAATGCGCACCAAAAAGTCTTCTCGTAGATCCAAAAACAGACTGTTTCCAACCTGCTTAATCAAAACAAAGATTTAACTCTGTGAAATGAATCCACACGTCCCAAAGCCTTTTCACAGATAGCTTGTTTCTAGTTTTTATCTCCACATATTTTTTTTTCACTATAGGCTTCGATGGGCTTTGAAATATTTCTTCATAGAGTGTACTAAAAGAGTTTTTCCAACCTACTGAATTATAACAAAGATTTAATTCTGTGAGATGAATCTACACATCACAAAGCATTTTCATAGATAGCTTGTTTATAGTTTTTATTATGGTATAATTTGTCTTTCATTGTAGGCCTCAGTGGGCTTTGAAATAGCCCTTAGTAGATTCTACAAAAAGAGTATTTCCAACCTGCTGAATTAAAATAATTGTTTAAGTCTGTGAGACAAATTCACACGATGCAAGGCATTTTAACAGATATTTTGCTAGAGTTTTTATTGTAGGATATTCAGTGTCCCAATATACTCATCCATGGGCTTCAAAATGTCCCTTCGTATATTCTGCAAAAAGAGTGTTTCCAACCTGCTGAATAAAAACGAAGGTTTAATTCTGAGAGATGATTACAAGCATCATGAGACCTTTTGACAGGTAGCTTGTTTCTAGTTTTCATTGTGGGTTATTCAACTTTTCACCATAGTCCTCGATGAGTTTTTAATGTCTTTTCATAGAATCTACAAAAACAGTGTTTTCACCCTGCTGAATAAAAACAAATATTTACCTCTGTGAGATGGATCCACACATCCCAAACCATTTTCATGAATAGTTTGTTTCTACTTTTCATAGAAGAATATTCACTTTTTCCATATATTTATCCATGGGCTCCAAAATGCCCCTTCATAAATTCTATGAAAAGAACAGTTTCAATCTGCTCATTCAAAATATATGTTTAATAATCTGAGAGATAAATCCACCCATCACAAAGCATTTTCACAGATAGCCTGTTTCTAGTTTTTAATTGCAGGATATTTAGTTTTTCATTTTACACCTCAATGGGCTCCAAAATGTCCCTTCATAGATTCTACAAAAAGAGTGATTCCAGTCTGTGGAATCAAAACAAATGTTTATCTCTGTGGGATGAATCCACACACTGCAAATCATTTTCACAGATATCTTTTTTCCAGTTTTTATCACAGGATATTTTGTTTTTTACTCTTGACCTCAATGGGCTTCAAAATGTCCCTTCATGGATTATACAAAAAGAGTGCTTCCAACCTGCTGAATCAAAACAAAGAATTAACTCTGTGACATGAATCCACACATCACAAAGCATTTTCACAGATAGCCTGTTTCTAGTTTTTATCATGGGATATTTTGTTTTTCACTATAGATCTCAATTGGCTCCAAAATGTCCCCTCAGTTTCTACAAAAATAGTATTTCCAGCTCTGCTAAATCAAGACAAGAGATTAACTCTGTGATATGAATATATGTATGGCAAAGAATTTTTAGTGATAAGTTGTTTCCTGTGTTTTTGACATGATACTCAGTTTTTCACTGTAGGCTTCAATGGCCTCTGAAATGTCCACATGTAGATGGTACAAAAAGACTGTTTCCAACGTGCTGAATCAAAACAAAAGTTTAACTCTGTCAGAAGAATCCAAACATTGCAAAGCATTTTCACAGATAGCTTGTTTCTAGTTTTTATTGTGAGATATTTGGATTTTTACTAATGGCCCTAATGGACTCTAAAATGTCCCTTCTTAGGTTTTACAAAGAGAGTGGTGCAAACCTGCTTAATCAAAACAAAGGTTTAACTCTGTGAGATGAATCTACACATCACAAAGCATTTTTAGAAATAGACTTTTTATTGTTATTGTTGCAAAATATTCAGATTTTTACCGCAGGCATTAATGGGTGTTGTTGGAAAAAGGTGAGTGTTGGGAGAAGTGGAGACAGGGCTTGCATGTCTGACATAATGTAAAAGAGTCTTGGGACATGTCCAGGGTCCAAGGGTCCAGGGTCTAAAATCCCTTGTAGCATTTGGAACACCAAGGTCTGTGCTAAAGGGTGGAAGGCTATCCTGATGCACAATAATCTAAGCCCAGGGCATAAAATCCCTCATGGCTTGGATAGAATCCAGGGTTTATGGCTCTGGAATGTGTCTAGGATTGCTGGCTTCTTGCTCCTTGCTCCTTGCTCCTTGCTCTCCTAGGATCGATTGTATCTTGAGTTAAAAGAACCTGCTCTCCATTATCTCAAGTAGCAGAGCAAATGCTAAACCATCACAGCTGTAAATCATGTGCTTAATGCAACACACTCTTTTGACCTCCACATTCTCACCACCTGTTTCTTTGTTGGATTACCAATAAATACTGTGGGCTCCCAGAGCTCGAGGCCTTTGCAGCCTCCATGACAGTGATGGCCCCCTGGTCCCACTTTACTTCTCAAACTGTCTTTTTCTCAATTATTTGACTCCACTGGGCTTCATCAACCCCACAACCTGGTGTTGGGTCTGATCACCTCAACAGATGTGACATATCTTTCATAAATCCATGCATTGCAAAGTATTTTCACAGATAGCTTGCTTCTAGTTTTTATCACAGGATATTCAGGTTTTCACCATTGGCCTCAATGGGCTCTGACATGTTTCTTCATAGATTCTACAAAGGGAGTGTTTCAAACCTGCTGAATCAGAAGAAAGGTTTAATTCTGTGAGATGAATCCACATATTGCAAAGCATTTTCACAGATACCTTTCTTCTAGTTTTTGTCACAGGATATTCAGTTTTTCAGTATAGGCTTCAGTGGGCTCCTAAATGTCCCTTCGCAGATTCTACAAAAGGAGTGTTTCCAATCTGCTGAATAAAAACAAAAGTTTAACTCTGTGAGATGAATCCATACTTCTCAAAGCATTTTCACAGATAGCTTGTTTCTAGCCTTTATAATGAGACATTCAATTTTTCACTATTGGCCTCAATGGACCCCATAGTGTCTCTTCCTAGATTCTACAAAAACAGATTTTTCATTTCTCCAAATCAAAATAAAAGTTTAACTCTGTGATATGAAATCACACATCACAATGGATTTTCACAGATAGCTTTTTCTAGTTTTATCATAGGATATTGGGTTTTTGACTATAGGCTTCAATGGACTCTTAATTGTACCTTCTTAAATGTTACAATAATGCATTTTCAACTTGCTGGATCAAAACAAAGGTTTGACTTTGTGAGATGAATCCTCACATCCAAAGCATTTTCATCCAGAGCTTGTTTCTAGTTTTTACTGAGGGATATTGGTTTTTCACTGGAGGCCTCAATGGGCTCCTAATTGTCCCCTTGTAGATTCTACAAACAAAGAGTCTAACCTGCAGGAGCAAAAAAAGATTAACTTTGTAAGATGGACCTACACATCACAAAGCATTTTCACAGATAAGTTGTTTTTAGTTTTTATCAAGGGATATTTGATTATTCACTGTAGGCCTCAATGGGCTATGAAAGGTCCCCTCGTAGATCTACAAAAAATAGTTTCCAACCTGTTGAATCAAAAGAAAAGTTCAACTTGTGAAATGAAATCACACATCATAAAGTATTTTCAGAGATTACTTCTTTATAGTTTTTATCACTGGATATTCAGTTTTTCACTATAGACCTCAATGAGCTTCGAAATGTCTCTTTGTAGATTCTACAAGAGTGTATCCAACCTGCAGAATAAAAGCAAAGGCTTAACTCTGTGAGATGAATTCAAACATCACAAAGTATTTTCAGAGATAATGTTTTTATTGTTTTTATCGCAAAATACTCACTTTTCTAATATAGGCTTTTATAGGTGTGAAACGTCCCTTCGTATATTCTACAAAAAGGTATTCCAAACTTGCTGAATAAATGCAGAGGTTTAAATTTGTGACGTGAATCCACATATTGCACAACATTTTTACTGACAGCTTTTTTTCTAGTTTTTATCATTGGATAATTGGTTTTTCAGTATAGGCCTCAATTTGCTCGGAATAGTACCCTAGTAGATTGTTGAAGAAGAGTGTTTCCCACCTGCTGAATTACAAGAAAGTTTAAACTCCATGAGATAAAATCACACATTGCAAAGAATTTTTAGACATAGCTTCTTTGTAGTTTTTATTACAGGACATTTGATTTTTTACTATAGGCCTCAATGAGCTCTGATACTTCCCCTGGTAGATTGTACAAAAAGAGCATATCCAATCTGCTAAATCAAAATAAACATTTAACTCTGTAAGACAAATCCATATATTGCCATGCATTTTCACAGATAGTTTGCCCCTAGTTTTTATCACGGGATATTTGGTTTTTCACTATAGGCCTCAGTGGGCTCCAAAATGTTGCTTCCTAGACTCTACAAAAAGAGTGTTTTCAACCTGCTGAATCAAAAGAAAGGTTTAACTTTTTGAGATAAATACACACATTGCAAAACATTTTTACAGGCCTGGCGTGGTGGCTCATGCCTGTAATCCCAGCACTTTGGGAGGCCGAGGCAGGCAGATCACCTGAGGTCAGGAGTTTGAGACCAGCCTCAACATGGAGAAACCCTGTCTCTACTAAAAATACAAAATTAGCCAGGCATGGTGATGCATGCCTGTAATCCCAGCTACTCGGGAGGCTGAGGCAGGAGAATTGCTTGAACCTGGGAGGCAGAGGTTGCGGTGAGCCGAGATCGTGCCATTGCACTACAGCCTGGGCAACAAGAGCAAAACCCTGTCTCAAACAAACAAACAAATGAAAAAACATTTATACAGATAGTTTGTTTTAGTTTTTATCATGGGATTTTCCATTTCACACTATAGGAATGAATGGGCTCAATAATGTCCCCTCTTAGATTGTATTAAAAATTGTTTTCAACCTGCTGTGTAAAAACAAATGTTTAATTCTGTGATATGAATCCACACATTGCAAAGCGTTTTCACAGCCTTTTTCTAGTTTTTTTCACAGGATATTTGGCTTTTCACTATAAGCCTCAATGGGCTCTGAAATGTCCCTTTGTAGATTCCACGAAGAGAGTGTTTCCAACCTGCTGAATCAAAATAAACATTTAACTTGTTGAGATGAATCCTCACATCACTAAGCATTTTCACAGATAGATTGTTTGTAGTTTTATCATGGGATATTCTGTTTTTGACTATAGGCCTCAAAGAAGACTGAATTGTGGCCAAGCAGACAGTAAAAAATAAGTGTCTCCAACCTTCTGAATAAAAAACAAAATTTAACTATGTGAGATACATCCATATATCACAAAGCATATTTACAGATAGCCAGTTTCTAGTTTTAATCATGGGTTATTCAGTTTTTCACTACAGGCCTTAATGGGCTCAAAAAAGAAGACTCCTCTTATTCTACTAAATATTTATTTCCAATATACTGTATAATAACAAATATTAAACTCTGTGAAAGAAATCCACAGATCAAAATGCTTTTTCACAAAAAGCTTGTTTCTAGTTTTTATCACAGGATATTTTGTTTTTCACTATAGGCCTCAATGGGCTACAAAATGTTCCTTTGTAGATTCTACAAAAAGTGTGTTTCCAACCTGATGATTTAAAACAAAGGTTTTACACTGTGAGATGAATCCACACATTGCAAAGCATTTTCAGAGATAGCTTGTTTCCTTTTCTTATCATGGAATATTCAGTATTTAACTAGAGACTTCAATGGGCTCCAAAATGTCCCATTGTAAACCCTATACAAAGAGTGTTTCCAATGCGCTGAATGAAAACAAAGGTTTATGTCTGTGAGATGAATCCACACATCACAAAGCATTTTCACTGAGAACTTGTTTCTAGTTTTATAGCACGATTTTTTTTCAATATTGATCTCAGTGGGCTCTAAAATGTCCCTTTGTAGATTCTACTAATTTTTTTTCCAACATACTGAATCAAAAAAAATGTTTAACACTGTGAGATGAATTTTCACATCACAAAGCACTTTTACAGATAGTTTGTATTAGTTTTTATCATGAAATTTTGAATTTTTCACTATTAGCCTCAAAAGGCTCCAAATTGTCCCCTATTAGATTCTACTAAAAGAATGTTTCCAACCTACTGTATAGAAATAAAAGTTTACATCTGTGAAATGAATCCCCACATTGCAAAGCTATTTCACAGATAGCTTGTGTCTAGTTGTTATCAAGAATTATTTGGCTTTTCACTATAGGCCTCAATGGGCTCCAAAATATCCCTTCATACATTCTGCTAAAAGAGTGTTTCCAACCTAGCTTAATCAAAAGAAAGTTAAAACTCTGTGAAAGAAATCCACAGATCACAATGCTTTTCACAAAAAGCTTGTTTCTAGTTTTATCACAGAATATTTTGTTTTTCACTATATGCCTCAATGGGCTACAAAATGTCCCTTTGTAGATTCTACAAAAGTGTGTTTCCAACCTGATGATTTAAAACAAAGGTTTTACACTGTGAGATGAATCCACACATTGCAAAGCATTTTCAGAGATAGCTTGTTTCCTTTTCTTATCATGGAATATTCAGTTTTTCACTATAGGCCTCAATGGGCTCCAAAATGTCCCATTGTAAACCCTATACAAAGAGTGTTTCCAATGCGCTGAATGAAAACAAAGGTTTATGTCTGTGAGATGAATCCACACATCACAAAGCATTTTCACTGAGAACTTGTTTCTAGTTTTATAGCACGATTTTTTTTCAATATTGATCTCAGTGGGTTCTAAAATGTCCCTTTGTAGATTCTACTAATTTTTTTTCCAACATACTGAATCAAAAAAAATGTTTAACACTGTGAGATGAATTTTCACATCACAAAGCACTTTTACAGATAGTTTGTATTAGTTTTTATCATGAAATTTTGAATTTTTCACTATTAGCCTCAAAAGGCTCCAAATTGTCCCCTATTAGATTCTACTAAAAGAATGTTTCCAACCTACTGTATAGAAATAAAAGTTTACATCTGTGAAATGAATCCCCACATCGCAAAGCTATTTCACAGATAGCTTGTGTCTAGTTGTTATCAAGAATTATTTGGCTTTTCACTATAGGCCTCAATGGGCTCCAAAATATCCCTTCATACATTCTGCTAAAAGAGTGTTTCCAACCTAGCTTAATCAAAAGAAAGTTAAAACTCTGTGAGATGAAACTGCAAATTGCAAAGCATTTTCACACATAGCTTCTATAGTTTCTATCATAGAATATTCAGATTTTCACTATCGGCCTCCATGGGCTATGAAATATCCCCTCGTAGGTTCTACAAATAAAGTGTTTCCAACATGCTGCATGAAAACAAAGATTTAACTTTGGGAGATGAACCCACACATTGCAAAGCATTTTTATAGAAAGATTTTTTCTAATTTTTATCACAGGATATTAGATTTCATACTGTAGTCCTCATTTTGCTCCAAAATTTCCCCTTGTCAATTCTACAAAGAGAATATTTCCAACCTGCTGATTCAAAACAAATGTTCAATTCTGTGAGATGAGATGTGAAGCTTTTCCACAGGTAGCCTGTTTCTAGTTTTCATCATAGGGTATTTGGTTTCTCACTATAAGCATCAAAGGGCTCTGAAATGTCCCTTTGTAGATTCTACAAAAAGAGTGTTCCCAACCTGATGAATCAAAAGAAAGTTTTAACTTTGTAAGATGAATCCACACATCACAAAGCATTTTCACCCATAGCTTGTTTCTAGTTTTTATTGTGGGTTATTGGTTTTTCACTAAATGCCTCAATGAGCTACGAACTATCCCCTTGTAGATTTTACAAAGAAAGAATTTCCAACCTGCTGAAGCAAAACAAAGTTTTAACTTTGTAAGATGAATCTACACATCACAAAGCATTTTTACAATAGGTTGTTTTTAGTTTTTATCAAGAGATATTCTATTTTTTACAGTACACCTCAATGTGCCACAAAATATCCCCTAGTAGATTCTCCAAAAAAACTTTCTAAACTGCTGAATCAAAGGAAAAGTTCAGCTGGTGAGATGAAATCGCACATCACAAAGTATTTTCAGGGATAACTTCTGTATAGTTTTTATCATGGGATATTAGATTTTTCAATATAAGCCTCAACGAGCTCCGAAATGTCCCTTTGCAGATTCTACAAAAAAAGTGCTTCCAACTTGCAAAATAAAAAGGAAGGTTTAATTCTGTGAGATAAATCCACACATTGCAAAGCATCTTCACAGTTGGCTTGTTTCTAATTTTTATTGTGGGATATTTGGCCTTTCACTGAAGTTCTCAAGTGCTCTGAAATGTCCCTTTGTAGATTCTGTAACAAGAGTGTTTTCAAACTGCTGAATCAAAACAAAGGTATAACTCTTTGAGAGGAATCCACACATCATAAAGCATATATTCAGATATCTTGTTTCTAGTTTTTAAAGCATGATATTCAGTTTTTCACTATAACCCTCAATGGGCTCAGAAATGTCTTATAGTACATTTTACAAAAACAGTGTTTCCTATCTGCTGAATCAAAGCAACAGCTTAAATCTGTGAGATTAATCCAAACCTCACAAAGCATTTTCACAGATAGCTTATTACTAGTTTTTATCACAGGATATTTGGATTTTCTGTATAGGTTTTGATGGGCTCTGAAATGTCCATTCATAGGTTATATAAAAAGTATGTTCCAAAACCCCTGAAAAAAAAGGTTTAACTCTGTGAGATGAATCCACACATTGCAAAGCATTTTCACAGATAGCTTGTTTCTAGCTTTTATAATAAGACATTTGAATTTTTACTATTGGCCTCAATGGGGTCAGAAATGTCTTTTTGTAGATTCTACAAAAAATGTTTTTTGATTTTTCTGAATCAATATAAAGCTTTTGAATATATGAAATCACACATCTCAAAGCATTTTCACAGATAGCTTGTTTCTAGTGTTTATCACTGGGTATTGGGTTTTTCACTATAGGCTGCAGTGGACTCTTAATTGTAACTTCTTAATTCTTCAAAAAGTGTGTTTCCAACCTGCTGTATGTAAGTAAGGGTTTACCTCTGTGAGACAAATCTTCACATCACAAAGCATTTTCCCCAATAGCTTGTTTGTAGTTTTAATCATGTAGTATTCGGTTTTGTACTATAGTCCTCAATGGGCACCCAAATGTCCCTTCATAGATTATATGAAAACAGTGCTTCTAACCTGTTGAATCAAAACAAAGTTTTAACTGTCAGATGAATCTACACGTTGCAAAGCATTTTCACAGGTACCTTGTTTCAAGTTTTCATCACAGGATATACGTTTTTTCATTATAGGCCCCAAGGGCTCCAAAATGTCTTAGAGTATTTCAAACCTGCAGTATAAAAACAAAGGTTTAACTCTGTGAGACAAATGCATACATCACAAAGAATTTTCACAGAAAGCTTGTTTCTAGTTTTTATCACGAGATACTCGGTTTTTCACTGTAGACCTCATTGGGCTATGAAACATCCCTTCATAGATTATACAAAAAGAGTGTTTCCACCTTGCTGAAACAAACAAAAAAAAAGGTTTAACTCTTTGAGATGAATAAACATATTGCAAATCTAATTCACAGGTAGCTTGTTTCTAGATTTTTTTTTGAAGGGTATTCTGTTTTTCAGTATAGGCACCAATAGGCTCCTAAATGTCCCTTCGTAGATTCTACAAAAAGAGTGTTTCCAACCTGCTGAACCAAAAGAAAGGTTTAATTCTATGGGATGAAATCATGCACAGGAAAGCATTTTCTGAGATAGCTTTTATACAGTTTTTATCACTGGATATTCTGTTTTTTCACAGTAAGCCTCAATGGGCTTTGAAATATCTCTCAATTATACCAAAGGAGAGTTTCCAATTTCCTGAATCAAAACAAAGGTTTAATGTTGTGAGATAAATCCACAAATTGCAAAACATTTTTACAGAAAACTCGTTTCTAGTTTTTATCATTGGATATTTGGTTTTCACTGTAGACCTCATTGGGCTATGAAACATCCCTTCATAGATTATACAAAAAGAGTGTTTCCACCTTGCTGAAACAAACAAAAAAAAAGGTTTAACTCTTTGAGATGAATAAACATATTGCAAATCTAATTCACAGGTAGCTTGTTTCTAGATTTTTTTTTGAAGGGTATTCTGTTTTTCAGTATAGGCACCAATAGGCTCCTAAATGTCCCTTCGTAGATTCTACAAAAAGAGTGTTTCCAACCTGCTGAACCAAAAGAAAGGTTTAATTCTATGGGATGAAATCATGCACAGGAAAGCATTTTCTGAGATAGCTTTTATACAGTTTTATCACTGGATATTCTGTTTTTTTCACAGTAAGCCTCAATGGGCTTTGAAATATCTCTCAATTATACCAAAGGAGAGTTTCCAATTTCCTGAATCAAAACAAAGGTTTAACTCTGTGAGATGAATTCACAAATCACAAAATATTTTCACAGATAGCTTGTTTCTAGTTTTATCATTGGATATTTGGTTTTCACTGTAGGCCTCAGTGGGCTAAGAAATGTCCCCTTGTAGATTCTACAAAATAGGTTTCTCCAACCTGCTGAATCAAAACAAAGGTTTAACTCTGTGAGATGAATCCACACATTGGAAATCCTTTTTTTTTAGATGGAATCTCACTCTATGACCCATGCTGGAGTACAGTGCTGGGACCTCAGCTCACAGCAAACTCCACCTCCTGGGTTCAAGCAATTCTCCTGCCTCAGCCTCCTGAGTAGATAGGACTACAGGCACATGTCACCATGCCCAGCTTTGTGTGTGTGTGTGTGTGTATTTTTAGTAGAGACAGGGTTTCAAAATGTTGGCCAGGCTGCTCTTGAACTCCTGACTGCAGGTAGTCCACCAGCCTCAGCCTCCCAAAGTGCTGGGATTACAGGTGTGAGCCGCTGTGCCCAACCATGAAGCATTTTCACAGATAGTATGTTTCTAGTTTTATCATTGGATATTTGGTTTTCACTGTAGGCCTCAATGGGCTCTGAAATGTCCCCTTGTAGATTCTCCAAAAAAATTGTTTCCAACCTGCTGAATAATAACAAAGATTTAACTCTGTGAGATGAATCCACACATGGCAAAGCATATTTCACAGGTACCTTGTTTCAAGTTTTCATCACAGGATATACGTTTTTTCATTATAGGCCCCAAGGGCTCCAAAATGTCTTAGAGTATTTCAAACCTGCAGTATAAAACAAAGGTTTAACTCTGAGATAAAATCACACATCACAAAGCATTTTCACAGATAGCTTGTTTCTAGTTTTATCATTGGATATTTGGTTTTCACTGTAGACCTCATTGGGCTATGAAACATCCCTTCATAGATTATACAAAAAAAGAGTGTTTCCACCTTGCTGAAACAAACAAAAAAAAGGTTTAACTCTTTGAGATGAATAAACATATTGCAAATCTAATTCACAGGTAGCTTGTTTCTAGATTTTTTTTGAAGGGTATTCAGTTTTCCACAGTCTGCCTCAATGGGCTTTGAAACGTACCTTCGTAGATTCTACAAAAAGAGTGTTTCCAACCTGCTGAACCAAAAGAAAGGTTTAATTCTATGGGATGAAATCATGCACAGGAAAGCATTTTCTGAGATAGCTTTTATACAGTTTTTATCACTGGATATTCTGTTTTTTCACAGTAAGCCTCAATGGGCTTTGAAATATCTCTCAATTATACCAAAGGAGAGTTTCCAATTTCCTGAATCAAAACAAAGGTTTAATGTTGTGAGATAAATCCACAAATTGCAAAACATTTTTACAGAAAACTCGTTTCTAGTTTTTATCATTGGATATTTGGTTTTCACTGTAGGCCTCAGTGGGCTAAGAAATGTCCCCTCGTCGAATCTACAAAATAGGTTTCTCCAACCTGCTGAATCAAAATTAACATTCAACTCTGTGAAATGAATCCACACATTGGAAATCCTTTTTTTTTAGATGGAATCTCACTCTATGACCCATGCTGGAGTACAGTGCTGGGACCTCAGCTCACAGCAAACTCCACCTCCTGGGTTCAAGCAATTCTCCTGCCTCAGCCTCCTGAGTAGATAGGACTACAGGCACATGTCACCATGCCCAGCTTTGTGTGTGTGTGTGTATTTTTAGTAGAGACAGGGTTTCAAAATGTTGGCCAGGCTGCTCTTGAACTCCTGACTGCAGGTAGTCCACCAGCCTCAGCCTCCCAAAGTGCTGGGATTACAGGTGTGAGCCGCTGTGCCCAACCATGAAGCATTTTCACAGATAGCTTGTTTCTAGTTTTATCATTGGATATTTGGTTTTCACTGTAGGCCTCAGTGGGCTTTGAAATGTCCCCTTGTAGATTCTACAAAAATAGTGTTTTTGACCTGCTGAGTCAAAACAAAGGTTAACCTCTGTGAGATGAAACTACATATTTCAAAACATTTTTACAGATAGCGTATTCTAGTTTTTAATCATGATATATTCACTTTTTCACTCTAGGCTCCAATGGGCTCGGAAATGTTTTTTCACTGACTCTACAAAAAAATTGTTTCCAACTTTTTAAATCAAAACAAAGATTTAACTCTGTGAGATGAATTCACAAATCACAAAATATTTTCACAGATAGTATGTTTCTAGTTTTTATCAAGGGTTGTTCTTTTTTTAATTGTAGGCCTCAGTGGGCTCTGAAATGTCCCCTTATAGATTTTACAAGAAAAGTTTCTCCAAGCTGCTGAATCAGAAGAAAAGTTTAACTCTGAGATAAAATCACACATCACAAAGCATTTTCAGAGATAGATTTTTTATAATTTTTATCATGAAATATTCATTTTTTCAGTATTCACCTCCATGGGCTCCAAAATGTGCTATCGTAGAGTAAACAAAATTAGTGTTTCCCACATACTTAGTCAAAACAAAGGTTTAACTCTGTGAGATGAATCCACACATTGCAAAGCATTTTAACATATAGCTTGTTTCTAATATTTATCATGGGATATTCAGTTTTTCAATATAAGCCTCAAAAGCGTTCCAAAATGGAACTTCTTAGATTCCACAAAGAGACTGTTTCAACCTCCTGAATAAAAACAAAGATTTAACTCCATGAGATGAATCCACACATTGCAAAGCATTTTCACAGGTACCTTGTTTCAAGTTTTCATCACAGGATATACGTTTTTTCATTATAGGCCCCAAGGGCTCCAAAATGTCTTAGAGTATTTCAAACCTGCAGTATAAAAACAAAGGTTTAACTCTGTGAGATGAATTCACAAATCACAAATTATTTTCACAGATAGCTTGTTTCTAGTTTTATCATTGGATATTTGGTTTTCACTGTAGACCTCATTGGGCTATGAAACATCCCTTCATAGATTATACAAAAAGAGTGTTTCCACCTTGCTGAAACAAACAAAAAAAAAGGTTTAACTCTTTGAGATGAATAAACATATTGCAAATCTAATTCACAGGTAGCTTGTTTCTAGATTTTTTTTTGAAGGGTATTCTGTTTTTCAGTATAGGCACCAATAGGCTCCTAAATGTCCCTTCGTAGATTCTACAAAAAGAGTGTTTCCAACCTGCTGAACCAAAAGAAAGGTTTAATTCTATGGGATGAAATCATGCACAGGAAAGCATTTTCTGAGATAGCTTTTATACAGTTTTTATCACTGGATATTCTGTTTTTTCACAGTAAGCCTCAATGGGCTTTGAAATATCTCTCAATTATACCAAAGGAGAGTTTCCAATTTCCTGAATCAAAACAAAGGTTTAATGTTGTGAGATAAATCCACAAATTGCAAAACATTTTTACAGAAAACTCGTTTCTAGTTTTTATCATTGGATATTTGGTTTTCACTGTAGGCCTCAGTGGGCTAAGAAATGTCCCCTCGTCGAATCTACAAAATAGGTTTCTCCAACCTGCTGAATCAAAATTAACATTCAACTCTGTGAAATGAATCCACACATTGGAAATCCTTTTTTTTTAGATGGAATCTCACTCTATGACCCATGCTGGAGTACAGTGCTGGGACCTCAGCTCACAGCAAACTCCACCTCCTGGGTTCAAGCAATTCTCCTGCCTCAGCCTCCTGAGTAGATAGGACTACAGGCACATGTCACCATGCCCAGCTTTGTGTGTGTGTGTGTGTGTATTTTTAGTAGAGACAGGGTTTCAAAATGTTGGCCAGGCTGCTCTTGAACTCCTGACTGCAGGTAGTCCACCAGCCTCAGCCTCCCAAAGTGCTGGGATTACAGGTGTGAGCCGCTGTGCCCAACCATGAAGCATTTTCACAGATAGCTAGCTCCTAGTTTTTATCACCAGATATTCAGTTTTTCACTATAGTCCTCAGTGGGCTTTGAAATGTCCCCTTGTAGATTCTACAAAAATAGTGTTTTTGACCTGCTGAGTCAAAACAAAGGTTAACCTCTGTGAGATGAAACTACATATTTCAAAACATTTTTACAGATAGCGTATTCTAGTTTTTAATCATGATATATTCACTTTTTCACTCTAGGCTCCAATGGGCTCGGAAATGTTTTTTCACTGACTCTACAAAAAAATTGTTTCCAACTTTTTAAATCAAAACAAAGATTTAACTCTGTGAGATGAATTCACAAATCACAAAATATTTTCACAGATAGTATGTTTCTAGTTTTTATCAAGGAATATTTGATTTTTCACCATAGGCCTCAATGGGCTCTGAAATGTCCCCTTATAGATTTTACAAGAAAAGTTTCTCCAAGCTGCTGAATCAGAAGAAAAGTTTAACTCTGAGATAAAATCACACATCACAAAGCATTTTCAGAGATAGAATTTTTATAATTTTTATCATGAAATATTCATTTTTTCAGTATTCACATCCATGGGCTCCAAAATGTGCTATCGTAGAGTAAACAAAATTAGTGTTTCCCACATACTTAGTCAAAACAAAGGTTTAACTCTGTGAGATGAATCCACACATTGCAAAGCATTTTAACATATAGCTTGTTTCTAATATTTATCATGGGATATTCAGTTTTTCAATATAAGCCTCAAAAGCGTTCCAAAATGGAACTTCTTAGATTCCACAAAGAGACTGTTTCAACCTCCTGAATAAAAACAAAGATTTAACTCCATGAGATGAATCCACACATTGCAAAGCATTTTCACAAATAGGTTTTATCTACTTTTTATCATGGAATTTTGGGTTTTTCACAATAGGCTTCAATGGACTCTATGTCATCCCCTATTAATTTCTACAAAACGAGTGTTTCCATCATGCTGTATATAAACAGAGGTTAACTCTGTGAGATGAATCTACATACGCAAAGCATTTGCAAAGACAGCATGCTTCTAGTTTTCATAGTGAAATATTGTTTTCAGTCTATAAGACCTCAATGGGCTCTGAAACGTCCCTTCGTAGATTGTACAAAAGTGGGTTTCCAACCCACAGAATCAAAACAAAGATTTAACTCTGTGAGACGAATCCACACGACACAAAGCATTCTCACTAATAATTTGTTGCTAGTTTCTATCATGGGATATTTGGTTTATCAATACGCTTACCCATGGAAATCGAATGTTCCTTTGTAGATTCTTAAAAAAAAGTGTTTCCAATCTGCTGAATCAAAACAAATGTTTAACTCTGAGAGATGATCCACACATCACAAAGCATTTTCACGGAAATCTTGATTCTAGTTTTAATCAAGGAATATTTGATTTTTCACCATAGGCCTCAATGGGCTTTGAAATATCCCTTCTTAGACAAAAAAAAAAAAGTGTTTCCAACATTTGAATTACAACTAAGGTTTAACTCTATGAGATTAATCCACACATTACAAAGCATTTTACAGATAGCTTGCTTCTAGTTTTTATAGAGGGATATCCTATATATGCCTCAATGGGTTCAAAAGTGACCCTTCATATATTCCACAAAAAGAGTGTTTCCAGACTGTTGAATCAAAACAAGGTTTTAACTCTGTAAAATGAATGAACACATCACAAAGCATTTTTGTAGATAGCTTGTTTCTAGTTTTTGTTGCAGGATATTCTGGTTTTCACTACAGGCCTCAATGGGCTCTGAAATGTCCCCTCATAGATTTGACAAAAAGAGTGTTTCCAACCTCCTCAATCTAAAGAAAAATTTAACTCATTGAGATGCCCACACTGCAAAGCATTTTCACACACAGCTACTTTCTAGTTTTTTTTTGCTGGATATGCAGTTTTTTCACTATAGGCCTAAACAGGCTCCAAAATGTCCCTTTTAGACTCTACAAGAACAGTTTTTTCTACCTACTAAATCAAAAACAAAGGTTTAACTCTGTAAAATTAATCCACACATCACAAAGCATTTTCACATAGAGCTTGTTTCTATTTTTTATTGTGGGATATTTTGTTTTCCACTGTAGGCCTCAATGGGCTTAGAAATGTTGCTTTGTAGATTCTACAAAAGAGTGTTTTCAACCTGATGAATGAAAGCAAAGTTTTAACTCTGTTAAATGAATGACAACATTGCAAAGCATTTTCACATAGAGCTTGTTTCTATTTTTTATTGTGGGATATTTTGTTTTCCACTGTAGGCCTCAATGGGCTCTGAAATGTCTCTTCACAGATTCTACAAAAAGAGCATTTCCAATCTGCTGAATAAAAACAAAGATTTTACTCTGTAAAATTAATCCACACATCACCAAGTATTTTCACGGATAGCTTTTTTCTAGCTTAAATCATGAAATATTTGGTTTATTACAGGCCTCAATGGGCTCCAAAATGACTCTTCATAGATTCTACAAAAAAAAAAACATTTCCAACCTGTTTAATCAAAACAAAGGTTTAACTCCATGAGATGAATCCACACACTGCCAATCAAGTTCACACATAGATTGTTTTTAGTTTTTATGGTGAAATATTCAATTTTTTACTGTAGGCCTCAATGGGCTCCAAAATGTATTTTTTGTGTATTCTACAAAATGAATGCCCCACCCTTCTTAGTGAAAATAAAGGTTTAACTCTCTGAGATAAATCCACACATTGCAAAGCAATTTCACAAATAAATAGTTGTTAGTTTCTATCATAGGCTATTTGGTTTATCAATATACATGCACACGGGCTCCAAAATATCCCTTTTTCGATGCTTCAAAAAGGGTGTTTTTAATCTGCTGAATCAAAACAAAGTTTTAATTCTGAGATCCACATATTAGAAAGCATTTTCACAGGTAGCTTGATTCTAGTTTTATCAGGGAATATTCAGTTTTTCACAGTAGGCCTTGATGGGCTCCATAGCCTATGTCTAGTTTTCATTGCAGGATATTCGGTTTCTCAATAGAGTCCTCCACGGGCTCTGAAATGTTGTTTCATGGATTCTACAAATATAGTGTTTCCAACCTGCTGATTCAAAGCAAAGGTATAACTCTGTGGGAGAAATCCACACATCACAAAGCATTTTCAAAGATAACTTGTTTTTAGTTCTTATTGTGGGATATTCCGTTTTTCAGTATAGGCCTCAATTTGCTCCAAAATGTCTTTGTAGATTTGAGAAAAACAGTGTTTCCAACCTGCTAAATCAAAAGAAAGGTTTGACTCTGTGAGATAAAATCACACATTACAGAGCATTTTCAGACATAGCTTTTTTATAGTTTTTATTATGGAACATTTGTTTTTTTTACTATATGCCTCAATGGGCTCCAAAATGTCCCCTCATAGATTGTACAAAAGAGCATTTCCAACTTACTGAATCAAAACAAAGGTTTAACTCTGTGAGATGAATTTACTCATGGCAAAACATTTTCACAGATAGCTTGCTTTGAGTTTTTATCACGGGATATTCCGTTTTTCTCCATAAGCCTCAATGGGCTCCAAAATGTTCCTTCATAGATTTTATTTAAAAAGTGTTTCAAAACTACTGAATCAAAACCAAAGTTTAACTCTGTGAGATGAATCCACACATCACAAATCATTTTCATAGATAGCTTTTTTCTAGTCTTTATTGTGGGACATTTGATTTTTTGCTGTAGACCTCAATGGACTCCAAAATGTTGTTTCGTAGATTCTATAAAATGAGTATTTCCAACCTGCTGAATCAGAAGAAAGGTTTAACTCTATGAGATGAATCCACACATCACAAAGCATTTTCACAGCTACATTGCTTCTAGTTTTTATTGTGAGATATTCTGTTTTCACTATAGGCCTCAAATGGCTCCGAAATGTCCCTGCTTAGATTCTACAAAAAAAAAGTGTTTCCAACCTGCTGAATCAAAACAAAGTTTTAATTCTTTGAGATAAATCCACACATTGCAAAGCATTTTCACAGATAGATATTTCTAGTTTTTATCATGGGATGTTGGTTTTTCACTACATGCCAAAATGGGCTCCAAATTGTCCCCTTGTAGAATCTACAGGCAGGGCGTTTTCAACATGCTGATGCAAAACAAAGTTTTAACTGTGTAGGATGAATCTACACATCACAAAGGATTTTTACAGATACCTTGTTTCTAATTTTTATCACAGTATATTTCGTTTATCACTATAGGCCTCAGTTTGCTCTGAAATGTCCTATCATATATTCTACAAAAAGAGTGGTTTTTTGTTTGTTTGTTTTGTTTTGTTTTTGAGACCGAGTCTCGCTGTGTCACCCAGGCTGGAGTGCAGTGGTGCGATCTTGGGTCACTGCAAGCTCCGCCTCCCGGATTCATGCCATTCTCCTGCCTCAGCCTCCCTAGAAGCTGGGACAGGCACCCACCACCACGCCCGGCTAATTTTTTGTATATTTAGTAGAGATGGGGTTTCACCATGTTGGCCAGGATGGTCTTGATCTCTTGATCCACGCACCTCAGCCTCCCAAAGTGCTGGGATTACAGGCATGAGCCACTGCACCCAGCCAAAAAGAGTGTTTTAAACCTGCTGAATCAAAAGAAAGGTTTAACTTGGTGAGGTAAAATTACACATTGCAAAGCATTTTCAGAGATAATTTCTTTATTGTTTTTATAGCGGGATATTAGGTTTTTCACTATAAGCCTCAATGGGCTTTGAAATATCTCCCAGTCAATTGTAAAAAAAGAGAGTTTCCAAACTGCTGAATCAAAACAAAAGTTTAACATCATGAGATACATCCAAAAATTGCAAAGAATTTTCACAGATGACTTCTTTCTGGTTTTTAATCACAGGATATTCAGTCTTTCACTATAGTCATCAGTTGACTGAGAAATGTACCCTCACAGATTCTACAAAAAGAGTGTTTCCAACCTGCTGAGTCAAAACAAAAGTTAAAATCTGTGAGATGAAATCACATATCTCAGTGTGTTTTCACAGATAGCTTGATTCTAGTTTTTATCACAAGATATTTCGTTTTTCATTGTAGGCCTCAATAAGCTCTGAAATGTCCCTTCATAGATTCTACAAAAAGAGTGTTTCCAACCTGCTAAATGAAAAGAATAGTTTAACTCTGTGAGGTGAATCCACACATTGCAAAACATTTTCACACATAGCTTGTTTCTAGTTTTTATCACAGGATATCCGGATTTTTAGTATAGGCCACTATGAGCTCCGAAATTTACTTCTGTAGATGCTACAAAGAGAGTGTTTCCAACCTTCTGAATCAAAACAGAGGTTTAAATTTGTGAGATGAATCCACAAATCTCAAAGCATGTTCACAGATAATGTTTTTTCAGTTTTTATTGGGGATATTTGGTTTTACATGATAGGCCTCAAAGGACTCAGAAATTTCTTCTTTTAGATTCTACTAACAGAGTGTTGCCAACCTGCTGTATATAAACATAGGTTTAACTCTGTGAGATAAAGCCACACATCACAAACATTTTCACAGTTAGCTTGTTTCTAGTTTTTATCACAAGATATTTGGTTTTTCACTGTAGGTCTTAATGGGCTCCGAAATGTCTCCTCATAGATTATACAGCAGTTTATAATCTGCTGAAACAAAAACAAAAAAGGGTTTACCTCTGTGGAATAAATCCAAACATTTCAAAGATAATTCACAAGCAACTTGTTTCTAGACTTTATCGTGGCATGTTGGTTTTTCACCATAGGCCTCAACAGGCTTAGAAATGTTTTTTGGTTGATTCTGCAGAAAAAGTGTTTCCAACTTTTTGAATCAAAACAAAGTTTAAACTCTGTGAGATGAATTCACGTATCTCAGTGTGTTTTCACAGATAGCTTGTTTGTAGTTTTTGTCAAGGAATATTCATTTATTTATTGTCACACTCACTGGGCTCTGAAATATCCCCTCATAGATTCTACAAGAAAAGCATTTACAAACAGCTGAATCAGAAGAAAAGTTTAATTCTGTGAGATGAAATCACACATCATAAAGCATTTTCAGAGATAGCCTCTTTATAGTTTTTATCAAGATATATTCAGTTTTTCAGAATTGACCTAGAAGGGCTCCAAAATGTCCTTTCGTAGAGTCTACAAAATTAGTGTTTCCAGACTATTGAATCAGAACAAGGGTTTAACTCAGTAAGACAAATCCACATATTGTAAAGCATTTTCACAGATAGCTTGATTCTAGTTTTTATCAGGGAATATTTGGTTATTTACCATAGGACTCAATGGGCTTTGAAATGTCTCTTCTTAGATTCTACAAAAAAAGTGTTTCCAACCTTCTGAATTAAAAGTAAGGTTTAACTCTATGAGATGAATTTGCACATTGCAAAGCATTTTCACAGATAGCTTGTTTCTAGTTTTTATCATGGGATATCTGGTTTTTTACTATAGGCCTCAATGGGCTTCAAAATGATCCTTCATAGATTCTACTAAAAGAGTGTTTCCAACCTGTTTAATAGAAACAAAGGTTTAATTACGTGAGATGATTCCACACATCATGAAGCATTTTACAACACAGCTTGTTTCTAGTTTTTATTGTTTTTTTACTATAGGCCTTCATGGGCTCCGAAATGTCCCTTGGTGGATTCTAGAAAAAGAGTGTTTACCACCCGCTGAATCAAAACAAGACTTTAACTCTGCGAGATGAGTCCACACATGGCAAAGTGTTTTTACAGAGAGTTTTTTTTTCAGTTTTTATTTGGAAATATTTGGTTTTTCTTTATAGGCCTCAAAGGGCTCAGAAATGTCTTTTTTCTGATTCTACTAAAAGAGTATTTCCAACCTCTGTAAATAAACATAGGTTTAACTCTGTGAGGTAAATCTACACATTGCAAAGCTAATTCACAGATAGCTTGTTTCTAATTTTTATCGCCAGATATTGGTTTTTCAATATAAGCCTTGAGATCAACTCACACATTGCAAAGCATTTTCACAGATAGCTTTTTTTTAGTTTTTATCAAGGGATATTCACTTTTTTATTGTAGGACTCAATAGGCTCTGAAATGCCCTTTCATAGATTCTACAAAAAAAGTGTTTCCAACCTGCTGAATCAAGAAAAGTTAAACCCTGTGAGATGAAATCATACATCACAAAGCATTTTCAGAGATAGTTTTATTATAGTTTATACCACAAAATATTTGGTTTTTCAGGGTTGGCCTCAATGGCTCTGAAATATCCTATCATAGATTCCACAAAATTAGTGTTTCCAACCTACTAAAGCAAAACAAAATTTAAACTCTGTGAGATGAATCCACACATCACAGAGCATTTTTCACAAATAGCTTGTTTCTGGTTTTTATCATGGGATAACCGGTTTTTCAATATAAGCATCAATGGGCTTCAAAATGTTCCTTCTTAGATTTTACTAAGAGACTATTATCAACTTCCTGAATACAAACAATGGTTAAATTGGTAAGATGAATCCACACATTACAAAGCACTTTAACAGATAAAGTTTTTTCAGTTTTTCTCACAGAATATTGCATTTTTCACTATAGGACTCAATGGACTCTAAATTGCCCTCTCTTACATTTTACAAAAACAGTGTTTCCAACCTACTGTGTATAAACAAAGGTTTACCTGTTTGAGTAGAATCTACACACACAAAGCATTTTCACAGATAACATGTTTTCAGTTTTCACTGCGAAATATTCAGTGTTTCACTATAGGCCTCAATGGGTTCCAAAATGTCCCTTCGTAGATTCTACAAATAAAGTGTTTCCAACCTGCTGAAACAAAACTAAGGTTTAACACTGAAAGATGAATCCACACATTGCAAAGCATTTTCACAGATAGCTTATTTCTAGTTTTTATCATGGAATATTTGATTTTACACTATAAGACTCAAAGGCCTCAGAAATTTATTTTTTAGATTCAAGTAAAAGAGTTTTTCATACCTGCAGTATAAAAACAAAGGTTTACCTCTGTGGGATAAACTCACACATCGCCAAGCATATTCACAGATAGCTTGTTTCTAGTTTTTATCACAGGATGTTTAGTTTTTCACTAAGGCTCAATGGGCTTTGAAACGTCCCTCAGTAGATTGTACTAATTTGACCTGCTGAATCAAAACAACGTTTAACTTTTTGAGATGAATCCACACATTGCAAAGCATTTTCACAGAGGCTTGTTTCTAGTTTTTATTGCAGGATATTGGTTTTTCTCTACAGGTCAATATTGTCTTCGAATTGTCCCTCATGGATTCTACAAACACCGAGCTCCCAAGCTAATGAAGCAAAAGAAAGTTTAACTTTGTAAAATGAATCTACATATTGCAAAGCATTTTTAAAAGATAGCTTGTTTTTAGCTTTTATTGCTGGATATTGAGTTTTTCACTGTAGGCCTCAATTTGCTCTGAAATGTTTTATTGAAGATTCTACAAAAAGAGTGTTTCCAGCCACTGATTCAAAAGAAAGGTTTAACTCTGTGAGATTAAATCACACATTGCAAAGCATTTTCAGAGACAGCTTCATATAGATTTATCACGGGATATTTGGTTTTTCACTATAAGCCTCAATGAGCTTTAAAATGTCTCTTCATAGATTGCATAAAAAAAGAGTTTCCAACCTGCTGAATAAAAAAAAAGTTTTAATGTTGTGAGATGAATCCACCTATTGCAAAGCACTTTCATAAATACAATTTTTTCTAGTTTTTATCATGGAATATTCAGTTTTTAAGTGTAAGCCTCAGTGGGCTCAGAAATGCCCCTCAAAGATTCTACAAAAAAAAAGTTTCTAACCTGCTGAATCAAAGCAATAGTTCAACTCTTTGAGGTGAATCCATACATCACAAAGCAATTTCACAGATAGCTTGTTTCAAGTTTTTATCATGAGATATTTGGTTTTTTACTATAGGCCTCTCTAGCTCAGAATTGTTCCCTCTTAGATTCTATTAAAACAGTGTTTCCAAAATGCCATATAAAAATAAAGTTTTAACTCTGTGTGATGAATCTACACATCACAAACCATTTTCAGATATAGATTATTTCTAGTTTTTATCATGAGATATTCTGTTTTTCACTATAGGCCTCCAAAATATCCCTTTGTAGATTCTACAAAATAAGGGTTTTCAACCTGCTGAATATAAATAGAGGTTTAGCTCTGTGAGGTAAATCTACACATCACAAAACATTTTCACCGATAGTTTTATCTAGTTTTTATCATGTGATATTTGATTTTTCACTATAGGCCCAATGAGATCCAAAATTTCCCTTTGTAGATTCTACAAAAAAGTATTTCCAACCTGCTGAATCAAAACAAGGTTTTAACTGTATGAGATAGATCTACACATCATAAAACATTTTCACAGATTGTTTGTTCTAGTTTTTATAGGGGGATATTTTGTTTTTTACTACAGGCCACAGAGAGCTTGGAAATGTCTTCTTTTAGATTCTGCAAAAAGAATGTTCCCCCCCTGCTGCATATAAATATAAGCTTAACTCTGGGAGAAACATCTGCAAATCACAACATTTTCACAGATAGCTTGTTTCTAGTTTTTATCACGGGATATTTGGTTTCTCACTAGAGGCCTCAATAGGCCCCTAAGTGTCCCTTTGTAGATTCTAAAAAAAAAGTTTCCAATTTGCTGTATAAAAACAAAGATTTAACTCTGTGAGATGTGTGCACACATCATAAAGCATTTTCACAGAAAGATTATTTGTAGTTTTTTCATGGGCTACTCCATTTTTCATTGGAGGCCACATTGAGATCCGAAAAATCCCTATGTAGATTCTACAAAAGAGTGTTTCCAGCCTGCAGAATCAAACCCAAGATTTAATTTTGAGAGATCATTCCAAACATTGCAAGACACTTTTACAGATAGGTTGTTTCTAGGTTTAATTGTGGGATATTCGGTTTTTTAATGTAGGTCTCAAAGGGCTCTGAAATGTCCCTTCATCGATTCTATGAAAAGAGTGTTTCCAACTGGCTGAATCAAAACAAATGTATAACTCTGTGAGAGAAATCCACACATCACGAAGCATTTTCACTGACAGCTTGTTTCAAGTTTTTATTGCAGGATAATCAGTTTTTGACTATAGGCCTCAGTGGGCTTTAAAATGTACCTTCATGGTTTCTACAAGAAGAGTGCTTCAAACCTGCTTACTCAAAGCAAAGGTTTAATTCTGTGTGATGAATCCACACATCACAAAGAGTTTTCACATATAGCATGTTTCTAGTATTTATTGCTGGATATTTGGTTTGGTTTTTCACTGCAGATCCCAGTAGCTCTCAAATATCCCCTCATAGATTCTACAAAAAAAGTGCTTTCAACCTGCTGAATCAAAACAAAGTTTTAACTCTGTGACATGAAATGACACATCATAAAGAATTTTCACAGATAGCTTGGTTCTTTTTTTTATCGTGGGTATTCAGTTTTCCACTACAGGCCACAATGGGCTCCAAAATGTCCATTCAGGCCTACAAAAAGAGGGATTTTTGCCTGCTGAATCAAAACAAAGGTTTAGCTCTGTGAGGTGAATCCACACATCTCAAAGAATTTTCACAAATACCTTGTTTCCAGTTTTCATCACAGAATGTTGGGTTTTTTCATATACTTCTTCATGGGATCTGAAATATTCCTTCATAGATTCTACAAAAAGAGTGTTTCCAACCTGCTGAATCAAAACAAAGGCTTAACTCTGTGAGTTGAATCCACATATCACAAAGCATTCTCATATATAGCTTGTTTCTAGTTTTTATCTCGAGATATAAGGTTTTTAGCCGTAGGGCTCAATGTTCTCTGAATGTTCCTTCTTAGATTCTGCAAAAAGAGTGTTTACAACCTGCTGAATCAAGATAAAGGTTTAACTCTGTGACATGAATTGACACATCACAAAGTATTGTCATGGATAACTTTTTTCTAGTTTTTTTCACCAGATATTTGGTTTTTCACTATTGGCCTTCGTGGATTCCAAAATTTTCTTTCATAGATTCTACAAAAAGAGTGTTTCTGACCTGCTGACAAAACAGAGCTTTAAATCTGTGAGATGTATCCACACATTGCAAAGCACTTTTACAAATAGCTTGTTTCTAGTTTTTATCATGGGATATTTTGTTTTCCACTATAGACCTCAATAGGTTCCCAAATGTCCCCTTGTAGATTGTACAAAAGGAGTGTTTTCCATGTACTGAATCGAATCAAAACAAAGGTTTTACTCCATGAGATGAATCCACACATCAGAAAGCATTTCCACACATAGCTTGTTTCTAATTTTTATTGTGAGATATTTGGTTTTTCACTGTAGGCCTTAATGTGCACCAAAATATCTTCTCGTAGGTTCTACAAACAGACTGTTCCCAACCTGCTTAATCAAAACAAAGGTTTAACTCTGTGATATGAATTAACACATTCTAAAGCATTTTCACAGATAGCTTGTTTCTAGTTTTTATTTCCACATTTTTTTCACTATTGGCTTCAATGTGCTTTAAAATGTTTCTTCATAGATACTACAAAAAGAGTTTTCCAAACTGCTCGATTAAAAGAAATGTTTAACTTTGTGAGATGAATCCACACATCACAAAACATTTTCGCAGATAGCTTGTTTCTAGTTTTTATCATGTGATATTTGATCTTTCACCGTAGGCCTAAATGGGCTTCAAAATGGCCTTTATTAGATACTACAAAGAGAGTGTTTCCAATCTGCTGAATGAAAAAGAATGTTTAACTTTGTGAGATTAATCCACACAACGCAAAACATTTTCAGAGGTAGCTTGTCTTTAGTTTTTATTTCAGGATATTTGGTGTTTCAATGTACTTGTTTATGGGCTCCAAAATGTCCCATTGTATATTCTACAAAAAGAATGTTTCCAACCTGCTGAATAAAAACAAAGGTTTAACTCTGAGAGATGATTCCATACATCACAGGACCTTTTTACAGATAGCCTGTTTCTAGTTTTCATTGTGGGATATTTAGCTTTTGACTATAGGCCTCAATGAGCTTCGTAATGTCCTTTCATATAATCTACAAAAAGAGCATTTCCAGCCTGCTGAATCAAAACAAACATTTAACTCTGTGAGATCGATCCACACATCCCAAAGCATTTTCATCGACAGCTTGTTTCTACTATTTATCAAAGGATATTTGCTTTTTCTGTTTACTTCTCCATGGGCTCTGAAATGTCCCTTCATAGATTCTATGAAAAGAGTGTTTCCTAAACGCTAAATCAAAACAAGGTTTACCTCTGTGAGTTGAATCCACACATTTCAAAGTGTTATCACAGATAGCTTGTTTCTCATTTTTAATGTGGATATTCAATATTGGATTTTTACTATAGACCTCAATTGGCTGTGAAATCTTTTTTCATAGATTCTACAAAAGAAGTGTTTTAAACTGCTGAATCAGTAGAAAGGTTTAACTCTGTGAGATGAATCCACACATTTCAAAGCATTTTCACACATAGCTTGCTTCTAGTTTTTATTGTGAGATATTTGGTTTTTCACTATTGGCTTCAATGTGCTTTAAAATGTTTCTTTGTTGACTTTACAAAAGGAAAGTTTTCAATCTGTTGGACTGTTGTGGGGTGGGGGGAGGGGGGGGACAGCATTAGGAGATATACCTAATGCTGAATGACAAGTTAATGGGTGCAGGAAATCAACATGGCACATGGATACATATGTAACAAACCTGCACACTGTGCACATGTACCCTAAAACCTAAAGTATAATAAAAAAAAAAAAAAAACAAAGTTTAATTCTGTGACATGAATGCACACATCACAGAGCATTTTCACAGAGAGTTTGTAGTTTTTATCGTGAGATAGTCAGTTTCTCACTATAAGCCTCAGGGGTTCGAAATGCCTTTTCTTAGATTCTGCAGAAAATGTGTTTCCAACCTGTTGAATCATAACAAATGTTTAACTTCATAAAATGAACCCAGACATTGCCAAGCATTTTCACAAATAGCTGGTTTCCAGTTT